>JARK01001359.1:571306-581678 GCA_000688135.1 Ancylostoma ceylanicum | reverse complement strand
GGGGGGGGGGGGGACACCGGATGACGCGCGGCTCAGTGCAGCGCGCGTCCGTCATTCATCACGACCGCCGATCGCAGCAACGTTTTCGTCGCGCTAACGCCACCAATCGCCACCGACGGCTCGGCCGGCGACACACGCGTACCTTTGGGAGCGGTCAGGGAATTGCTGTCGCAGCAGAAGTCGCTGCGCATCCCGTTGTTTGCACGATTTTGCGTCAGGAAAAATGGCTGGATTGGTAGGAGTTCAATCCAGAATGGCGCCTAACTGTGCCGACAGGCCTGTCAAAGCCTAAGTTTAAAAATGGAGCAGTAGGGTCGTTAATAGTTCCCGAAGTATCTCCTTACGATGCAGTTCTCCATGACCTATCCATTATACGAAAGGCCAACGGGAAAAAGTTCAATCCGAACACTCTTTCGACCATTTAAGCCGTTTTTAGGTGTTTTAAGATGTCGTTTTTGAATTTTTAATTTATTTATTTTCTAATTTTTCAAGTGAAGTTTTTTTTTATTTTGCCTCAAGCCCAAGGACAGGACCAAACTAGATAATTTCTTTTCCTTCTAAATCTTCTATTTTCTACCCTATTTCAACTCGCCCTCATTTTTGATTTATTTATTGAGATCCCGACCCCCCCCCCCTATTTAAAGTGACCTGCACGCCCCACTCAGACTCACGTTCGAGGCTTTAGCTTCAGCCGCCAAAATTGCAGGCCATTGCAATAAACTCTAACGTCCATCTTGGAGTTTTATTGCGTATGGCGTTGTGCACCTGTCAATTCGGATCTGCAGCGAAATCAAAGAGAATTATGGAAAGGTTCGGTCCTCGCGAATCCGAGTACTGAAGTAGCAAGCGCTACGTACATGGAGATCGAACGCGCTGAAGCGGCTTCTAGATACGTTATTGGGGCAGAAGATGTTAATTTTAAGCTGTAGACCACTTAAAAGAACAGATGAGAGGCCCCAGTTTGTGGCCGGTGCCGCTAAATGAAGCTCTGCTATCCTGATAAGTTTGGAGGCACGTCTTTGAGGCATCTGAATTCACCTCAGGTAACTCACACCTAGTGAATGACATCTCTAATCTCGATATCTTTGAACAATCAACTGTACCAAGAATGTTTTGACAACTGAGGGGGGAACCAAAGTTCCCCAGGATGAGGTTTAAGCACTTTATTTCGACTACTTCACTATATTTTTTGAGAAAAGCTAGTGGAAATTGCTTTTATTTTTGTCACTTGCCCAGAGAAGCGTTAAAGTAAATTCCAGACATCATGCTAGAATAATTTTATTTTGCATAGGATCCCACAGAGCCGTTCGGAGTATTCGATAGCTATACCTACTCTAGAGAAAGCTTGAGTTTCGAAGAGTAAAAACGGCGGGTTCAATTCCAATCTCGTTTTCCTCAAATTTTCATTTAGCTTTCCTTGTTTCTGCGCGCAGGTTCCGCACCCTCCCCCCCCCCCAACTCGAACTCATGGAGAGTATATTAGGTGTGAGGAGTCGAGAAAGAGTATTTTTCCAATGAAGGCGTAGCTTCATTTTTTTAAAATTTACTTGTTCACTTGACACACCAAAGAACACCAAACACTGAAAAGGTGACGGAAGACTTTCGCCAGGATTTCTGGTTACAATGCCGTGATTTTTTTATTGTTAGAAACAAAATTTGAAGGTCTGGGAAAAACTGGTTTGGGTTCGTGATTTGTACTTGCCTAGTTTCACACTAAAACGACCCTTGAAGAACAAATGCCTGATGTTTTTAGATGAAAAGTTTTTCTAATTATTTTGAGAGTCATCATAGGAATTCGTGTTTTCTGTACATGATCCTTGCAGTGCTAATTAGGAAGAGATCTCTTATATCAGAAAGTTTCTAAAATGTTGCTGAAAGAATTAGTATCCGCCTTTCGTGGAGTGTTTGATGTAGGTATGAAAGGACTGGTCTCAATGAGGCCAATTACAGGGCGAGCCAAAACTCTCTGGTCGGATTCCAAGTATTGTCAACGTCATTTGATGAGGAAAGGTGACCAAACGAGAACAGAGCTTCTTAAAAATCCTGCTTTTGACGGTGTAACGGAGGCTGAACCACTATGTTTGGCTGCCTTCCTGTGGACACCAGCTGTGGTGGGATTCATGAATGGTCCCGGGGAAGAGTCTGCGAAGGGCCTGAGCTTCCTGCTCGTTCAGAGTGAACGGGTTTGTCGAGCAAAATGTCTCATATTTGTCGCTTCTGTTATTACAAGTAACTGTTGACTTCGTCGAGTTGTTTGGAGAAAGTACCCCCATTTCAACCCGGAAAATTCGTCCATTCTAGATAGGAGGGTAGATCACAGCCTTCCCGGGATGTTCATGAATTCCAACCACAGGTCTTCATGAAATTCCTCCTTCCTTTTTATAGAGCGACCTAGAAAAAGTAAAGCAAACGATGACGCTACCATAAATATATTAAAAGATAACCCGTTCAACTTATTATTGGATGACAACGTAATTTCTTTTTGAAGGCACCGCAAACCACCTGATAACCTAGCTGACATTACGAGACCCGTCAAAAGTATACCCAGTAGGTCCGACTATCTCATATTCCGTTGTACCGCATGATCATTGCGTCTTCTAGTCTTCTTCTCCACAAAAACCACAGCTCCTGATCGGCAGTGATTAAAAGATAACCCGTTCAACTTATTATTGGATAACAACGTAACTTCTTTTTGATCGTTGAATTATGACATTATATTAGCCCAGAGTATTACTTCCCATGCTCTACAGGATAGAGCTCGTGAAGAGGTGCAAAGGGAGGAAGCAAGGGCAAGGACAACACAGTGAATATTTCATGAGCAAGGTTTTGAGAGAACTTCTTGCTGTTCATAAAAGCCAGGGTCACAAGTTGTAGTGGATCCCGGTCAAGCACTTGGGTCGCTCTGTACAGCTGGTCTACTTTTGAGTTTTTTCACTGCAGGAATTATTTAATGTATTGTATTTATTTATCAGATGGGCCGTGGTGCTTCGCACAAAAAAAACATACCAGAACAAAAATAAAAGCGAATAAAACAAAAGGATAAAAGGATGAAGTGGTCGGCGTTGATCAATTCCGTCACGTGGGATGCGCCACGCATTCGACTTCATCTGAGCATCGTAGAGGCGTTGAATGCGTATGTGCCCTATACAGTGACTTGCGGGGGGCATCCGATGAATCAAATCAGTGGCTTCATCCTCCCAGACTCCTCTGGTACCAATTTACGACCCCGGAGAGGATGGCTTGGTTGGCCGCGGGCGCGATCGAACCATCGATCGTGTGCGTGCGCAGCGGGCCTCTTACCACTGCGCTACACGCACCCATAAAACGAAAACTAGGAAGTTATCTACTAACATTAAGGGGACTATCCGTTTATCCGCAGGACGTGTCTTCTAACCGCTAACCGCTAAGTTACCAGTAAGGTGCGCCAATACAACAAGCACTATGGAAGGGCCAGAGTTCAGCATCTAGTAACGAGTATGATCAATTAGGGATTATCAGTTGGTATGGATTAGAATCCGAACGCTTCTTAGTAAATTCTTATTGGAGTACACCTATCAATTTTTCCAGGCTCTGAAGAAGGCGAGACGTTACTCCAATAAAGTCTGTTACCAATCTTGGTCGGGGCTGTATTTAGTTGTTATTATTATTTGACCCGTCACAGTACCAATTAATTTATTATTTTACTTTCTGACTGTTTAATTTTTGGTGAGGTTTTCGCATTATTTGATCCATAGCTACTATCTGCTCCAAAAATTAGAGCGATTCAATGTTTTGCGTGTGGGTGCACTAGGCGTATTTTATCTCACGTCAAATCATGGAAATTGAACGGTAGCAGTAACTGGAAGTGTGGCAAAACATGTCTCGCCTATAACAACTGTTGAGGCTTACCTAATCTTGGAAGCCTGCCAAGGGGCAAGATTGGTGAAATAGAAGTTATATGGGCCACCAGGACTCTCATGGATGTTCCAGATTTTTGTGCACTTGTGTTCTTTAGGCTTCGACGCTCCAAGCTCTTTTCACGCGCATAAAGTGCACTCATCTCTCGTTTTCTTCCAGTTTGTGATCTACTCAAGCGTCACTTCACTACAACCAAGGGCAGGCGACGTTGTTTCTTGTGTTCTGCGTGCTACTCTCCTGGACAGCAGTGGCGGCAACCGTCGGGGCGTGGTCGACGCTGCGGCCGTCAGCGTGGAAGTCCTCGGCGGCGGGCGCTAACAGGGCGCCCCAGGGGAAGCTGACGCGGGCCGACGCGGCGACCACGCCCCCACCGCGTCGTCGTGCTGCTCTGCTGCAACTCTGCTGCCCCCCGTCCTGACCCCTGGATTCGCCACGACCCGCATAGTCCGAACCCCCGAATGCTGTAGAGTGACGGTCCGCTAGTGTACTCGTCTCGAGCCCTCAGCAGCAACCCCACTACTATTCCCACACTCACCCTGCTACAGTATTCGCTAGTTCCTTCGTCCGCCAGCGTGTTTTAGTGTGTTTGTGTCTACATACGGGGTGAATGATTACGTGAAATGTTAAACCCGTTGTACATGCAACATCGCCCGTCGACGCCGGTCAGTATAGGACCGCCGAGCTCGCCGCCCTCTTTGCATAACCTCAAAGAGATCGAGGAACTGAGGTTCGCAATCGTTCCCCATTTTTATTGACTTGGAGTCCTGGTGATAGAATACGCAGATTATTTGAGATTTCTCGGATTTTCCTCGTTGCATCGATGAATTCTTATTTTTTATTCAAAGCTGCTCTTCTAACTATTCATATAGCTTAGAAGAACTGCGAGCGGATAGAATCTTAACACATTCGCGACCTTACACCCTTGGCATGATGCCCCACGGGGGACAAGGGCGGTCCCTTAACCATGCATTTGTGGTCAACCGGTTGAGCACGCGGTCCCAGGCGCCGTACCATGCGTGTCAGCCGGTTGAGCGCATTGTCGCGAATGTGTTAAAGAGTTCTGTCTTCACACGATTTTTAATTGGTTGTACTAATAACTAGTGGTCCGAACTCGAGCCTCTTTCCGGTTTCTGTGTTAGCCCTGTGCTCCACAAATATTCTGGATTATTATTCATCTATTTACTTATTTATCCGTGCATTTAAGGTGCCCCAATTCAATTGAATAAACGTAAATGTCTAAAAACGTAAAGTGTTCCGAGATGTACGAACTCCTTGCTTAGTCTGGATCAAAAATTTTAGTCCGAATTTTTTCACTGAAACTTTCAAAACCCTCTCTCTTGTACTAAATAAATAAATAAATAAATAAATAAATAAATAAATAAATAAATAAATGACTCATGTAATTAGAACAAGTAATAGGAAAAAACTTTTTTTTGTCTTCCTGTTCAGATATGCTCATCTTCCTTTGTATAACCACGATTGTTTCCAAGAATCTTCGCTTTGTTTTTGTTCACATTTTACTTTCCTTTTCTGGATATATTTCATTGATGTATCCGTGAAGGTTTCCCATTGATTGCTTCTTTCCTTCCATCGTTCCCAGAGCACGTTTCTTTCTTTCTTCTGCTCGTGAGACTTCTTTCTCGTTCTGGGAAACTTCCGGATTTTTTTTGGGTTTCTTTTCTCGTTCGGCTTTTTGCTTTCATTCTGCAGTTATCGGCTCCCTTTGTTCATTATTTTCCTCTTCCAAGCGGATTTTCCGAAGATCTTTTCTTTTCCCTCCTATGGTGGCATTTTCCTGGCAAGAGTAGCCAGATGGAGTGGTTTTTCATGGACGTAGGATTTTTTCAGGTTGAACAAAGCTATGGATCTGTCTTCTTTAGCACATAGGGGCTATTTATTTCTGGTTAACCTCAAATTTCTTTTAAATATTTCATGGGCTTCCCTGTTAGTAGTATTTTTTTATGGCAGATGTCCAACTTACTTTTTCTCCTATCCTTTGTTTCGTGGCAGTTGTCCCAATGGCCCCGGCACCATGCATGCTATGCCTGTCCGCGTCGAAGTGCGCGCCCCGGTTCCAAGGAGGTCTTCAATTATTATGCGCTTGTGCACATGCGCTAGGATGTATGTAGAGAAGCGTGTTGGTGGTGGTGGGGGGAAAAACCCAGCTTGGCCAGTGTGGCCATCAGCGTCAATCATAGCCCCCGAACATACATGGCGTCGTACATCATTCGGGTTTTACGTGTCCGACGAGAAAATCGAGCGTTGCATTCTGAGGGGGCCAGCCAGCGACGTGACGTCGCTGGGCCAATTTAGGTGGCTAGATGTTCAGGTATGTCCTGGCGGTGATGTGCAGTTTTTCCACGGTTTTCTTGGGCATTTCGGCTAATTCTGGCCGTTACTACGTGCGTGTCCGACCTGCTGTTGTTACGAGTTCTCCTGAGAGGCTCGCTGTTAATGTATTATTCAGTCTATTCGACTTTTCACTAGCACAGATGTTTGCCGTCGTCTCGAGCCGCAGCTTTACTCTGAGTAGGGGCAATTTCAGCTTTGTTCCTTGCTGATTCCTTATTTGTCTAAAAAAACGTTTTTCTTATGCACTAAAACGGCAAAATTCACCGTCCGCCACAACCCGATCAATTCCTATGAAATGCATGGGAAAACTGTCCTACTTTAAGGTTAGACACATTTGTTATATAGCGCTATAAATTTTAAACAACCCGTTGAGACCGGGAGCTTATTGCTCATTATTTCCGCCTGCTATTTTTTCATGCATTGCGTAAGGCTCAATGAAGGTTGTACTCGTGAAGTCGCTGAGAATCGATCAATATCCATGCAGTGCACGTGCTTGAACAATGCCTCGAAAAGTCAGTTTCATGTCGTTCATCTTGTGAATATTCATTGGGTATATTTAGAGGGAGTAGAGCGCTATGCCTGAAGAGGGCGGTGCGACTGAACTCTGTGATTGGTCAGTTCTCCCAACTAACCAATCACAAAGCCCGTTCGCGCCGCCCTTTCCAGATATAACGCCCTACATCCATATTTAGACCTCCACTGTAGGGGTTCCGAGTTACCCCCCTCCTCCATTTCGCTTTTTTTCTACAATTTCGCAGAGTACAGTTTTTCTACCTTACCATGCTGGAAAGTAACGCTTTATTAAAGAGCCAATCAGAGCATGCATTTCCAGAGCAAGGAACCAATCATAGCCATGCGCTTGCGTTACTTGTCGGATAAGGTTAGACATATAAACTACCATATTTTCCTTCTCTCATCGTGGAATAGCCAAGGAATAAGACGTCTGCTACCTTATTGATTTTTGCTAAGACACACTTTTTACCTTTTTCCCTTATTTCCTACAATATCTTGATGGATACCCTTCACTTTCTATCTTTTCCTGTCACATTTCGAACATCTTCCCATCGCTGACTGACAAAGATCGATGGCATTTCAAGATGAGTTATCATCAGCCGGTGAGCATTCTCATGTACTAGAAATCCTGATTTGTGCTAGTTGTCCAGTTCTCCATATTCATGTATCAAACCAACTATTTGTCCAAGTCATGAGTAGGTTGGCTGTCCTACGAGGACTTCCTGATGCCATGACTCCTTCGGCAAGGCGCCTCAACTTAATGAGGTTTCCCCCTATCATAGGGACGGAAAGTGCTGAGGGCTGAGGTGGTTTTTTGGATGATTCCATTCGGAGGGCGAGGTGATATTGGATTGCTTTTTTGTCGCTGAATACTTTGCTATCGATTTTCGGCGATATTGATAGTTCTAGGGCATCCTTAGCATTTTATCCCGGTCCTGTCCTACTACCACTGGTCAGTTGCTGTAAGTCCCTCGAACATTTGTATGGATTTTTAACGATCTGAGACGTTTTGTGTTAGTTTTCTTAACGAAAACTACGACGGATCAAAGGTCGTGTTTTTGGACAAGGATTCCAAGCAGAATTACTGTGAAAATGCAGGTTGTCCCAAAAGTCTTGGCTCGGCCATCAACTGAAGCGAAAAAGGTTTTATAGTAAGCGATGGTGACCAAATTAGGTGGGTGATTTACCGACAGTGCCATCAGTTAAAATGTTCTTATTTAAACGTGATTTGTTTGTATGTGGAGTTGAACTCTGTTACTAGAGCTCACGAGAGGATTTGCCTTTATTTTTGGGCCAGATTTAGTATTCAACGAATTGCCTCCATCGTTTTTTAAAATTTCATTGCTCTCACATTCAGTTTTTTTTAAATTCTATTCATAGATGTGCGCGTGAAAATCGTGTTCAACGAATATTTTGTAATGCTCAGTGATTTTTTCCATTTATTATTATTTTTTTGCCAAATATATTTATTATTTATCAGATTATTTTGCCAAATTAAGTAACTTGCACCTCCTCTCTGCATCTTTGTATTTGAAATTAAAATTATACATATATAAGATTATAGGAATGTAATAAAAAATATAAAAATATAAGAAAGAAAAAAGGAAAAATAAGCATGCTCTACTTAAGAAATCATACAAGTATATATGACCAAAATATGTTTTTTTTTTCAAGCGTCTGTTATCCGTGATGGATCGCCCTTATTTTTGGTTTGCGTTATCGTTATCTAACACCATGTGGCCCAAAAGTTTTGGACCAACATTTATTTTTCGGACCAGAACTTCTTGGTTTTGAAGTAAAATTCTCTCGCAGAGTGTGCTACTACTTCTCAACTATAAAACTCGGCAGACAAGGATCCAGTCACGGACAAGGATGTTATGGCTGTTTGAAAAAAAAAGAGTAGAAGTTGGGACAAAATTTTTGGGTCAACCTTTCTCAGCTATAAAATTTGCCAGACAAGGTTCCATCCATTAGCAATGTTGTTATGATTACTTGAGGAAAAGTGTGTAGAAATTGGTTCAAGACTTTTGGGCCAACCTAATGCATGCCTGTCTGACTCTTCAATTAGCTACATTTTATTGCTATTTATTGAGGTCACATTATCAGGGGAGTGGGTCATAATGAGGCGTGAAAGGGCGGGTTATACCTCTGTGATTGGGTTATTCAAGCGATGGGCCAATGACAGAATAATGGTCCGCCCCACTACGCCTCATCGTGGCCCATACCCATTATCAGGGAGGAAATTTCCTCGGAATTTTTCAAGCTTCCGTCTTCTTTTTTCTTTTATCCAGCGCGGTCCACGTGCAAGTCCATTCGCTTCTTAGGATATCAGTCCCGTGTTTCATCTGACGGAATCTTGAAGATTCCTGGCGTTTTTCATGCAAAAACGTCCAGATTTTCCTCTGAATTGTCTGCTATAGCCACTTCCTGATCTTCCACAATGCCTTTGATGCTCATAGCTACTTCCTCATTCGGGAAAAATTCCCCGATTCAATACCTCCTTTGAGAAAATATAAGAACTCCTCCAGACATCACTTACTTTTTTCCATCTTTTCGCAAGAATGCCAATTCTGCACGAGACTAGTGCTAGTTGTCCTGGTGTGTGGCTGTGCGCGGCAATTTCGACGAATTAGACACTAGCGAGCATTGTGATGGGTTTTATGTGTGTTTAGCATTACACAACGATGCTCACATAAAGCATCTGCTCGTAAAATTCGCGTCATAACTGCACGACAATTGGCTTCGAGACGAAACTCGTCCGTCCCATCGGATTGCTATTTACTGGCGTAAGTCAATTGTAGCGCGTCAATGAGCCGGCGTTTGTATGGGTGGGTGTGAAAATCGTCGCAATTAACGCCTAATTGGTTATGAGATGCGAGCGGCAGCTGTGGTTACTGTAGGGGCGGGGCGCGATTGGGTACGGAATGGCTTCCACAGGAGGGTAAGTGGTCGGAAGTAGAGCGCAGAAATAGACATTCTTAGCAGGTAATGTGTGAACTAAATGTATAGAAATATGAAAATATGAAAGAGTGAAAATCATGAAATATAAAAGGTAAAAAGAGGAAAATACCTAATTTCTGTCTTTTTCCTTCCACCGTACGGAAATGCCGTCTAGCTTCCTTTGCGGGTGTTCCTGTCGTTCCTTACCTTCGGTTCTTCCATTCGTGTGTCCATTCGCAACTGCGTACTCAAATTATGAAACTAAACCTGAGTCGGCTTCAAATTCTGCTCTCAGGATTGCTGGAGAGTACTGTAGGTTACTGTATGTAGACTTAGTGAATGTAAAGGTCGAAATTTTCTTGGAACGATTGAGAATAAAATTTAAAAGATAAAACAAAATAGACCAGTTACAAACCTCGTCTACATCTCGCAAAAGTAACCAAAATTTTTGGGTCATCTTTGAAAATCATTAGTGTCAATCATTTAGTAGCATAGTTATTATTTCCATACGTCAGGTCCCTATTGTTCCCATGCCTGTCCCACCGCCCTGTTTCTGCGATTGCCACTGTTGAATTCGAATATTTGAGTGTTCGAGTTAGAAGTTAGCGAGAGACAGAGAGAGAGAGAGAGAGAGAGAGAGAGAGAGAGAGAGAGAGAGAGAGAGAGAGAG
>JARK01001359.1:543252-561771 GCA_000688135.1 Ancylostoma ceylanicum | reverse complement strand
CCCCCCCCCCCGGTGGCGCTCTTTTTTCCCACCACGGAATGTTTCGGGTTATTGCAAGACATTTTCATGTTTTTTTTTCCTCTGCTCCATCCCCTTTCTATGGTGTGCTCAATATTTTTTTTTCAATTTTTCCCATCTGGAACAAATTTTCCAGTTTTTTCCCAGAACTTTTCGCCTTTGAATTTTCTCATTGTCCAAATTTAACGGCTGGACTTCTTGTTCTATTCAGAGCGATTTTGAATAACTTCATGAAATTTTCTGCACGTGGGAAACTTGGCGATGATAGACATTTTCTCAGGATGGCTGCTCCATGAAATGAACATTTCAGGCAATAGGGAGAATGTGACCGACCAACATTTAACAAATATATGTGTGATAATATATGATACTTATTACGACGTAATTATGACGTCACCAGCGATTCATTGGCATTTGAGTTCTGCAATTTATTCAAATGAACTACGTATAGTGGCACGCGCACGCTCACGTTTTTGTTTATTGGACGCATTGCTTATTTCTACTAATCAATAAATCAATAATTCTCACTTCAGTACGAGAAACCGTTCGAGGAACGTTTGCGGAATGAGACCGCACATCGAGTGCACTCATTAAAGCAGCGAATCATCGACGATCTTTGGGAGATGAACAACAATGGCACGCCGTACACAATCTGGGCGGAGCGAGCACAAATAGCGTGAGTCGCGATCGATATCGATCAATTGATTTGTCAATGATCCTGACTGCGCAAAAAATACTTTTGCTATTCATTGTTAAACATGTTTACAAATTTGCAGAGATTCATGTTCCCAATCGATATATCGATTTTTCACGATTTCCTTCTCTCTGAATATCCGGCCTTTTCAGGATGGATGACATTATTCGTGATGTCTTTATCGATTACACAAGAAATTATATGACTCCTGAAGATGTGATCACCGGCTCTGGTCCTTATAAATGGTCTTTCGGCTCGAGCATATTCTTCTCTTGGACTGCCATAACCACTATCGGTACGTGCCACTTCAATCAATATATTGATTACTTTGCAGAGAACCCTTAAAATTTGACTCTTTGTTGCTTGGCCAGTTTTTGGACCAGTGGTTGAGAGTTTTAGTGTTTGTCAGTGGATGTATGCTCCGTCTCCCATCATTTTCATTTTTACTTTCCGTTTTTACTACTACTTTTTTGCAGTTAAAGCTATTTGTGCTTCAGTGCGTGCGTCCCGTGGGGAATTGCTGCGCGTGAGTAGTGTGTGTGCATGCGGCTTCAATGCCTCTTTTGGGTATGTGCATCAAAAAGGAATAATTCGCGAAAACGCTCGTGACCACCACAGCGATACTACGTAGTAGTAAACAAACACATTCTGGAGATATGGTGTTTTGGAATTCTGGATGGCATTCCTTAAGGGCAGTGACGTCATCGATCTATAGTTTGGGGAACATATGTACTTATGTGGGGCGGCTTTTTCAGCAAGTATTACCGAAAAATCAACGAATATTCCAGAATTTGAGGGAACATGAGGGAGATAAATAGCAAAAATTGCGTATTTCAAAAGATTTCAATTTTTTAAATTTAATTATTTCAAACTGTTCTAACTATTAAATTATTTTCAAGAATAAATAACAGGAGCGAATCAAAGAGAAATCCCAGTCGATAACTTCGCTTAATATCAAACTGAAAAGCAATTTATTTTGTTTTATTGCAATGTAAAACATAGGTATCGATCGTCATTGATTCACAGGGTACGGTCATATCGTTCCGCGAACGAACGCTGGACGAATAGCGATCATTTTCTATGCTCTTTTCGGCATACCTCTTATTCTGGTCACCATTGCCGATATGGGACGTTTTTTGTCAGGTTGGTCACTTTTTTCGGAAAAAAAATGTTGCGAGGGAAATGTCGCGATATCCGCTATATTAGCCTTCCGATCGATATATCGATTGGCTTTCCAGTTGATTTCAAATAGTGCAGAGAGCGTTGAAATTCGATTTATTACTTCACTCTGATAAGTTCTCATAGGTGACTTTTGTAGCTGTTTCTGTCAATTCTTCACAGATGTTAAACTGCCATTATTGATTTATCGATTTTTTCCAAGAAATCACAGCTTCGATTCAGGAGGTATTATTTGGGTGCATAACACATATCGGAAATTTATGGACTCATGCTACGCTCAGTGTTGGAAGTGCATCAAATGTATGTGTTGTCGGTTCCGGAAGAAACAAAAACGGATACAGGTCAGTTACCATACTCGCTTATGAGACATTTCTTTCCTTCACTGGCTGTTTGTCAGCTTCTGATTGGACAATTTTTAATTATTGATTTCTTTGTTTATTTCATTTTGTTTACTTTTTTATCCATTTATCTATTGAACACACCACAAAGGCCTGCCATAACAAACAAGATGTTGGATTACAAGTATCAAGATAGGTGCAGTGGGCGTCGATGTCGGTGGCCTTTCCGCTGCCTCGAAAAGCACGCGACGCGGCCGCGCCGCTTGAGCAGGAATCTTTCCCTGGGCAACAAACTCTGGGTTTTTCTTGGTAGTTAGTTAGTTTTCTTAATAGTTAACATCAAATGTTATGGGAAACTATGGAGGAAACCCAGATTTGCCACTGCGGTGACGTTTCCATCGTGGGCGGCGCGGTTGCGCTGCGTGCTTTTCGAGGCCGCGGAAAGGGCACGGCCATCAACGGCCATTGTGGTGATTCAAGGAGGAAATGAGTGCCGAACTTCTATGCATTCAACGGAACTGCTTGTTTTATTGTGATTCATCCTTTGTTTATTTTTTCGTTCAAAAAGGTCCGTAGAAGAAAGGATTTTTGGTTTTTCTTAACGATTTCTCTTGCGGATTTCAACATTTTCTAAATTACGATCCTTTTCATGACCTTTTGAATGACATTATTTTTCTGATTTTTATTTATTTATTTATCTATTTATCTATTTATTTATTTATTCATTCATACATCAATGAAGTGCGTCAACACAACAGCACCATGAAAAGGCAAGAGTTCAGCAAATACTAGCAAATATGATCAATTACAAAAGGAGGGGCTTAGCCCAGTAATACGGCGCTACCCATGACTCTGGCCCAGTTTTACTATACGGTTTACAACCGCAGCCCAGTGGTCGCCGTCCCATTCAGGATACCCGAAAATATTGGTTACTGTAATATTTTGAAGATGCCGACGATCGAACTCCTACAAAAACAGCGCCAAATGTACAGCGGCGTACGACGGCAGCGAAAAACACACGACAACCAGTCCGATGCCGGCACATTTGAAGGTGAGACGAGCGATTACGGTATGTAGAGGCTGAAAGTAACCAGGCCAATGAGTGAAGCAATGACGTCATTCCTTTTAGACATCTCCGAGATCCACACACAAAACTCGGATCTCGGCGGGCCTACTTCGGAGGACACCCGAGCGCAAGCCGAAGAACTCGAGCCGGAACCGCCGCATCATGAGCGGCGGGTGTCCGTGATGTTCATTCTCGTTATTATGTTAGGTAAGAAGCTTGACTCGCGGCTATTTTTTTTCAAATTCGGAGCTCTTTTGAGTTTTTGCTTTTCTCAGATGTCAGCAGTTGTTAAGTTTACATGTTCTTATTTTTCTATGCATCAACTTGCTTTCTTCCTCACTGGTCCCAGGAAGATTTTCTGGTTTCTCCCAATTTTCTCCTTGTTCTATTTTTTGGGCCCATGACTCCTTCATTCCATGAGTACTTACAGATTGTTTACTAGGTGCATTCACTGTAAACCGCACTACAATCCAAGAAATCTGGCGGTGTAGCGAGAGAGGTGGATCAGTTCCCTTCTCGATCGCACAGGGAACCCCTCCCTCGTCTACGTAAACTTCCACCCGCGCCCGTAGCATGAGGGCCATTTTGCCCTTCTGAATTTGGGAAAGAACAACCAAACCTGGTTCAAATTGTGTCCTTACCCACTTTGCCACCTCACTGATCATCTTAGCTCAATGCTGAACTATCTTCCTGGGAGAAGACTGGTTGCAGCATCTTTCCATAGACCGAACTAGCCGGAATTGAAGCGTCTGGATGGTAATTGTTTGAAAATCTCCCCTGACCAGCTACCAAGTTCGATTGAAGCGCTATCTAGTGGCGCATGTATCATTGAGATCACCTAGGGTAAACGTGCCAACAACACACAGATTTACCCACTGTTAGCACGATGGTCTACGCATTTATCCCGTTAAATCTCAATGGAATCTGTATCCAGGCCTTGGAGTGTTGGCCCAGTGGAACAAACTGTAGGTTACCCTTCGAACGACCTAAAAATTAAGAGAGTCATGGGAAGATAGAAATTTTCTGCAGAAATCGCAGGAATATTTTTTTGCTTATTCTCGCAATTTTCAGAGCCAAAACACGTTTTTTCACATTTGCTAAGCGTTCAATTAACAATTCCTAGGCCTCTGTCTATTCTCTTGTCTGAGGCAGATCATTTTTATCATTTCTCCTCATGCTCTACTCTCTTGGTTCCTTCTTTCATTTTCCCCAGAATTATCTCTTTGTTCTCTTCGATTTTTTGCACAGAGCTGTACTGAAGGGCACGGCTCGCAAAATCGTAATTAATTATTCTCGATGCTGTTCTTTCTCTCATATTTCTTGTTGTTTGCCCTGTTGTAGCGCACCTTGAGTGCACAAAATGAATAATTAAGTAAATAGAATCATGCAAATATCCGTACGCCTCTTATTCATTTCTGTACTGATGGTTTGCTTTTAAGAGCAAGTACTATAGCTTCTAAATACCTCCTTTTCCCTGGCTTTTCTATATTCCTGAGCATTTTAATTCGCTAACTTTCTCTCCGTCATGGGAATAACGCTCGTTGACTGGTACACTTGTTCCTATCTTAGAAATAGTGCGCATTATTTTTGTCTTAGAAATGTCCCTGTCTCAAAAATAATGCAAGTTAACTGGTTCATTTGTTCCGGCTAATTTCACTGGAAGACTGTCTAAGACTGAACGCACGGCTGGCCCAGTTTTTTGCAAGGAAATATAATACCTTTCCATGATTTTGTTATCATCTAAGATCTTCTTGAATTGGGAAGAACCTCTCACTAGAGTCCCGAAGTTGCACTAAAACCTGAGCCACCGCCAGAAAATTTGAAGATACCGTGAAAACCTTCTTAACCCATCGGCGACTGCTCCCTTTTTCGCGAATTTCCACCTTTCTCAAATTGTTGCTCTTTTTTTGGCTTCGAATTTTTTTTATAAAAACTCCAATGTGGATTTCTACATTCAAAATGACTTAGAGGGTTTGTTATGTTGCCATCTTAGGAAACCGCTGCGACTATCGAGGATTAGTGACCTCTCAAACTGAACCACGCGAAAAAAGGCGGTCGTCATTGGGTTAATTAGTGTCTGCTTCTTGCTGAAGTTCATTTGATCCTGCTGTATCTGTCCTTTTTTCGTTTTCTGCTTTTGCTTTTGCTGCCGCGCCCCTATTTGTTTTGTTGATGTTGTTGTTGTTTCCTTGGCTTATTTACGGGCAAGTTCAATGGAAAGTGTAAGTGGTGTGTGAGTAGGGTGTGAGAGGGGGAAGTGGGTGCGGCATGGCGTGTTTCGTGGAATCGACTTTCATCATGATATCTGTCGAATGTTTGATGCGTGTATTACTCGAGGGGGATGACTGCAGTAACCCCGCAGCGACGCGCGCGCGCACACTCACCACACTGCGCCCAGAGTAACGTACATATCCGCGACTACACACGAGGGAGGGGCACTTAATCTTAACTAGTAACAGCCGGGTTCAGTAAGGCAAAGCATTGCCGATTTTTTGATCGGCTTTTTTTTCTGGAACAAAATTAGGACGGGATTATTCAATTGGAAGGGAATTCTGGAGTCGATGTGTGTCTAGAGTGGAGTCACGCGTGATCTACCTAAAGGTTAGTCCACGGGACTTAAAATGTGGTTGAATTCTCGGATTGGTAAGCAACAAGTTGACAGTAACAGGTAATCGCAAACGTGGCATATTGCCAGTGGATACAAGCCATGCAACTGCGTAAATAGTTGTTTCAGTCGTTTCTTTCACTAACAAATTATGAAATTTTTGAATTATTTTAATTTTTTTCCTTTTTTTAGAATTTCTTTCATGATTTTATTTTATTCTCTCACCGAATTATTTTATGACCCACTGAAGAGTCGAAAGGAGACCACACTAATCTCTTAATCGCCATTCCACCGAATTCTTCATATCAGCTGTTTTTTCTCTCCGTTTAATAATTTTTCATTCATTTCTCCTTGTTAATTAGTTATTAAAGCCTTTTTTGTGCTATATGTTCAAGCCATTATTATTCAATTATTGCCCTGTTGTTGTTTTTTTCTCATTTTCTCTCATTAGCCCGCCGAATTGCTGAGGTTTGCTCCTTCTTTTTAGCGTAAGAAAAATGCGATGGCAACGAACCCACATCGCCCCTAACTCATCAGCCACTACCCTTCTAAAACTTCTGGATTGGAATTTTGCTGTAATAAAACAGTAGGAACTAGTGTATTGGTCGAATAATCTGTTAGATGCATTCGATATTCGAATTTTCGATTTTGAATAAGTCGACAAATTGAAATATCCAGGGAAGGGACAGCTCTACACCTTTGTGTGAACGAAAATAAGGGCTGTGAAGCTTTGTGATTTGGAATGTCCAATTTTTTGAATGGACCTTTGAATTTCTATTCAAACTAATTACATTTGTTCGATTTTCCTTAGTCCACATTATTAGGAACTCCTTTTCCCTGTCTCATCGTAGAAGACATTTTTCTGGATAAGAACTTTCCCAAATTTGGCCATTTGAAGGAAATGGGACTGCGTCCATGTTCCTAAATATGTGCGACTGCTGTCCCAGCCGTATTGCAACAGCAGTAGACTGATGTTCTGAAGAAATAGTGTGTGGCGTGAAGAGACCTCGAACAGACATCCGTCATCGTTTTTCGGAGGGCTCTATTTTTCAAATGACATAAGGGGAGCAGTTTTAAGTGAGTCGTCACTTGGCCGAGGGGAGGAGCCGAGTGTTTCTTGTGCCTTTGACTCCACTCGAAGGCTAAGACTGCAAAGCCACTATAAATTGTGTTTGTGATAATTTTTTTAGGTTAGCAACGTGGGTGTCAGGACGAATTTGATTAAATTAACTTTCACGAGCCCAAACTCGGAAGCAGCGCAAAACTTTTGTCGGCACAGCACAAACAGCTCGGAATTTCGACATGTGGGACTGCTGAATCGTCAACGTGGACATTGGCTCAAAGATAGGGGTACTCATGGCTGAGATAAGCCGCTGCAAATGTACATATTGAAATTCACACTGATTTCTGAACAATCCAATGTTTCTAATAAGATATTTCTAAACTCACAACTGTGGGCGATTCCCGAGAATTCCTTCTGATTTTTCATCCATATTTTTGGATTCATTTCTATGTGTCGTTTCAAAACTTCGCTTTTTTTTGAAGTTGTAAGGTTGGGGGAAAACAGCAAAAGCAAGACGCTCAGCAATTCGTGAACCACCTATTTTCATAAATAACTGGATCAACTAGATGACGCCAGATTTCACGACTAAATCCTCGTTCTCCATCCACTTTTATATGATTGCCTTTTCAAGCCCGTCATACTGCCAAATTTTTAGTACATATCGTTCATATTATGGGTCCCCACGGATTTTCTATGAAGTTTAAGTGCTGGCTGCAGATGAGAAACTGAAGTGCATACATCAAACTGGTTAAGCCAAACATATTTGTTGAGTATGGTATATGGTTGGGCTGAACATATGGCTTTTATTACTGATTCTCCTCATATAACCTTATCAAGGTGAAATACAAAGGTTTCATCAAAGTGGACAAACACATGTGACGATGCATGCCTTGCCAACACAAAAGTCCCTGTCAAAAACGACGATAATTGAGTACTTGTGCCTATAATCTGCATTTCTTACCTGTCTTTCCAGAATACGGCACTATTTCTAGCGTTCTCTGTTTCTCTAATATCTGCACTACTATGTTCCCTGGTAAAACACACTATACCATCAGTTTCCCAACAAAAAAAAAGTTTTCTTCTTTCCACCTGAAATCACGAGTCACAGAGGATTACGTTTGGACACTTCAGGTATTTTTACTGCTAGACCCGGTTCTGCAAATGCTAGGTTCATCCGAGAGGTTCATCGCATCCTTATCTACTTCAGATGGACAGTGGCAAATGTGTTAATAAATAAATAAAGTCAAAACAACCTGAATTATGGCATTGCCCCCTGTTTGGAAACGGCGTTTATCTGGGATGAGCGGATACGAAATTTTCCAAGATCCGGATAACGGTCTGGATAGCCGATAGGCCAGAATTGACTAAATAACGGGTAGTGGATAACGGTTAAGCGTTCGGCATAAAGGCACGACCCATCAAGGCAACTCAGGAAATCTCAAAAATTCTCTCTACCCGACCATGAGCAAAAGGTTCAAGGTCTGCATTCTCTTCTCATACTTTACTCCAAGATTCCAGATCACTGATGCAGGCTGACGCGAAGGGCGCTAGAATACGAGGTTTGAATTATTTCCTGTAAATGACAACTGTCCATCGGATAAAAAGTGCAGATTGAAGGCAACCATTTTCTGCCTAATCTGTTGCTAAGGACCCGAATGGCGCATAGGCCAAAACCTATGGATAACGGCCATACGGATAAGCGGATACGGATAACCTGCTCATCCCTGGTATGAATGCTTGAAGGGTGAATTTAGCCTGGATGGCATCAATGAGTAGTGGGTGCAACGGGTCTCCACGAATATTATTTCTTTTGAAGAAAGCGACTCTCGTAATAGTCTTCGCTCTATCAAGTTTATTTTTCTCCAGGAAACATTTTTCCAAGTTATTTTATGAGCTTCCACCACATATACCTTTGAGAGAATCGCGTAACCATTGTATTGAGTACTTCATCAGTTGCATAGAGGCGCTTGAACTTCTAATTTTTGAAAATGAGGGAAAAAGAGCTTTGGCATTACCTGAATCGCTCGATTTAGTCATCTATTCCTCCGCTTTTGGCTTTTAATCGTCTATTCTTCCACTTCAACCTTATGTGCTCCTCACATGAAATTCTTTCTAGAATACTGTCTACCTATTGGTGTAATTCAATATTTCATCTGTCTTTTCTCTTGAGTTGTTTATAAAGAAGGTGTAACTCATCCACCATAATAAGCCTAATGATCCTTCAGAGTATCGAAAGGGTAAAATCTCAAACATCTCAGTTTAGTTCAATCTGCTGTATTAATACATATTCGTCTACCTACATTCAAACCTGTGATTATTTTAGGTTACGTAGCTGGAGGTGCGTATTTGATACGATACTGGGAGTCGTGGTCGTTTTTCGATGCGTTTTATTTTTGTTTCGTCACAGTTACCACTATAGGTAGGTGTTTTTCTCACGACCATCGAGTTTTTTTTCTCGAAAAACGCTGTCTCGTCATGCAGCTATCCGGGAAATTTCATGTTGAAATTCATTAGCGAACAGTCAAGCTATCAGTGGAGTGGAGCAAATTAGTATTTGTTTGGTATTTTATTGAATTTTTAGGAAATAGAGAGCTTAACTGTGTATGTACTTCACTCTAAATGCTTTAACTCCTGAATAAACTAGAAATCAACCGTATTTTTGCAGGATTTGGTGACATTGTCCCTTTAAATGTCGACTTTTTTCCGGCAACCTTAGCCTATATTATTTTGGGCCTTATCATCACAACGATGTGTATTGGTGAGTTAGTTTACCTTATTTCTCCACTTTATGTATGCAAAGTGTGGGTAATTGCCCGCCGCTATAGTTGAAGTGCACTCCTCCGAGTGTCAGCGCCGGATCCTCGGTAGTATAGTGGTGAGTATCCGCGTCTGTCACATGCGAGACCCGGGTTCAATTCCCGGCCGGGGAGAATGTTTTGCACTTTGTGTTTTGCACTGGATATACGTGAAACATAAGTGTAGTCTACGCCATTGTATGAGATTTTGGTTTTTTATTGATTTTCACCTAGTATTTCGCTGTTTTATCGATTGAGAAAGTAGTTTCTTTTCGTTTTTTTAAACCAAATTTTCCCGCTAATAGGAACCGCCTGATCTAATTTATGTTCACTGGAAATTCTTATTTTTCCTACTTTACTTATTTTTCTTGTTCCGTCTGCAATTTTAATCAACTGCGAAATCTAACGAAATCGATAGAATGCCCTCCAATATTGATCACGGCGACACATTATTGATTGATTTTGCCTGTTCAGATCTCGTCGGTAGTGAGTACATTCGTGATATACACTTCTATGGACGAAGTCTAGGCAGGTCTTTCATGACAATTGGTGGAAAGGTATGACGTCATTGGATTTTTTTATTTCATTAGTTTTTTTCTCTGGGACCTCCAAATTCGACATCGTCTTCCACCACTCCTTGATCACGGTAATTTTCAGGTGGTTCATTTGGGTGAGGTGTTCGGTTACGTGGCATTCCTACAAAAGAACTATGGATTGACGCCAGAGCAGCTGAATAAATTGGCCCAATTACCTGAGGTTCGATGATGACGTCATCAGCTTTTGCCAAAAAAAAATCGGCAAAAATTCCTGGCTTCAGGAATACCTCTTGGATTGCCTGATCAACGGCCGACAACCGGATTTGAATTGGATCGGTGGTCGGCCGTATGTGCCACCGGATATCTACTACTTCAAATGGATCGAACATCCCAGGACGTTGTCGTTTGCGTCGGATCGTGTGTTGGCCAGCATGGAGAGCTTAGATCTCAACACTAGCAGGTGGGAAATTTCTGGAAGCTTTTTGCCTGCCCGATCATTTCTTGTTTTTCATTCTCATTCCTTAAGTTTTCATCATTAGGCGGAATTTTTCCGTTCAATGAATTCCTGGACAAAATTTCTAAACACTTTACACTGGACCACCAGATCTCGGAAAAAATCCCCAGCCAAATTACCCTAGGCCAGCTGAACTCGGAAATTTACCCTGGGCCACCTGGACTCGGAAAAAAATCACCAGCCAAATTACCCTGGGCCAGCTGAACTCGGAAGTTTAGCCTGGGTCACTCGGAAA
Source organism: Ancylostoma ceylanicum (assembly GCA_000688135.1). Taxonomy (NCBI): domain Eukaryota; kingdom Metazoa; phylum Nematoda; class Chromadorea; order Rhabditida; family Ancylostomatidae; genus Ancylostoma; species Ancylostoma ceylanicum. Next base: position 550,728 of record JARK01001359.1, on the reverse strand, counting down.
AAAGGGACTCTGGATCTTTTTCCGAGTTCAGCTGGCCCTGGGTGATATTCCGAGTTTGGGTGGCCCAGGATAAATTTACCCCATAGCCACATTAACTAGGAGAATAACCCAGACACTTTCCCTGGTACACCAGAACTCGGAAAAAAAATCCCCAGCCAAATTACCCTGGGCCAGCTGAACTCGGAAGTTTACCCTGGGTCACTCGGAAAAAAGGGACTCTGGATCTTTTTCCGAGTTCAGCTGGCCCTGGGTGATATTCTGAGTTTGGGTGGCCCAGGATAAATTTACCTTGGGCCACGTGTTAACTCGGAGAACATTCCTAGACACTCTGCCCTGGACCACCAGAACTCGGAAAAAAAATCCCCAGCCAAATTACCCTGGGCCAGCTGAACTCGGAAGTTTACCCTGGGTCACTCGGAAAAAAGGGACTCTGGATCTTTTTCCGAGTTCAGCTGGCCCTGGGTGATATTCTGAGTTTGGGTGGCCCAGGATAAATTTACCTTGGGCCACGTGTTAACTCGGAGAACATTCCTAGACACTCTGCCCTGGACCACCAGAACTCGGAAAAAAAATCCCCAGCCAAATTACCCTGGGCCAGCTGAACTCGGAAGTTTACCCTGGGTCACTCGGAAAAAAGGGACTCTGGATCTTTTTCCGAGTTCAGCTGGCCCTGGGTGATATTCTGAGTTTGGGTGGCCCAGGATAAATTTACCTTGGGCCACGTGTTAACTCGGAGAACATTCCTAGACACTCTGCCCTGGACCACCAGAACTCGGAAAAAAAATCCCCAGCCAAATTACCCTGGGCCAGCTGAACTCGGAAGTTTACCCTGGGTCACTCGGAAAAAAGGGACTCTGGATCTTTTTCCGAGTTCAGCTGGCCCTGGGTGATATTCTGAGTTTGGGTGGCCCAGGATAAATTTACCTTGGGCCACGTGTTAACTCGGAGAACATTCCTAGACACTCTGCCCTGGACCACCAGAACTCGGAAAAAAAATCCCCAGCCAAATTACCCTGGGCCAGCTGAACTCGGAAGTTTACCCTGGGTCACTCGGAAAAAAGGGACTCTGGATCTTTTTCCGAGTTCAGCTGGCCCTGGGTGATATTCTGAGTTTGGGTGGCCCAGGATAAATTTACCTTGGGCCACGTGTTAACTCGGAGAACATTCCTAGACACTCTGCCCTGGACCACCAGAACTCGGAAAAAAAATCCCCAGCCAAATTACCCTGGGCCAGCTGAACTCGGAAGTTTACCCTGGGTCACTCGGAAAAAAGGCGCTCTAGATCTTTTTCCGAGTTCAGCTGGCCCTGGGTGATATTCCGAGTTTGGGTGGCCCAGGATAAATTTACCCCATAGCCACATTAACTAGGAGAATAACCGAGACACCTTCCCTGGACCACCAGAACTCGGAAAAAAAATCCCCAGCCAAATTACTCTGGGCCAGGTGAACTCGGAAATTTACCGTGGGCCACCTAAACTCGGAAAAAAGTAGCTCTGGATCTTTTTCCAAGTATCCAAGCGTTTTTTTTTGGTACAAATGGTCCATAAAATATGTCGGTAGAAAGTTGTTGAAGCGGACCAAGCCTGCGGAGCGCGTGCGTTGCGGCTAACCTGTGGCAGAATGACTGCGACCACGCTCAGCTGTTCAAGTATAATACATTCATGGAATTTTGGCCTAGTTAGGATTTTCTTTTAGTGTTCTCATAAATTGAAGTGCTTATGCATTCTGTGAACCTGTGAGGGCCAAAACCCATAAATGTCCTGGAAAAATTGAAAGAGCCGCAATCTGCTACAGGCGGGCCGTAGCGCGCACGCGCCGCAGTCTCGGCCCCTTGACGGCTTTTCACCAACAGATTTCAAGGACTGTAATGGTCTTTCGCTACTGTACGATGCGGCTAGAAATTGCTGAAAATTCCAGGTGTTCAACGGCTCGAACGCTAACACCTCGCGAGTACTATCAGAAGATTCTGTTCCAGTACTGTAAACAAATACAACCAGACGAACAAATGGTCGATATCGATCAATAGCAGAAACTTCATGTACCGCCCATTTTGCCGTGTTTTTGACTCCTCATACCGTATTCACTTTCTCATTGTTGGTCAATCTGTCGGTCTTTCTATACATGAATAGGTTTGCCTAGCTATATATACTTGATATATGTATTCGGGGTATGTGCAATTTGTGTGTGAGTATCTGCGTTTAGGCCAGAGTTTTGCAATTTGTTTTCCTATGTTCTCGGCAATTTTTGTTGAATTTCTGTGTTTATTGATTTGATGACGTCACGTCAAAGCGCTCCTCGACATCGTGATCTACTATTGATGTACTAGTGCTAGCCGTGTTGATTTCTGCACGCAAACATCATGTCATCGTTCCTTGTCTTGCGCGTTCTTATCCGTTTATACCTGCCCCGAAGCTCGACATATCCCGCCGTCACTCGCTTCACTCGCTCCGACACACTTCCTCACTCCTCACACGCGAATATCTTTCGTTCCACCTAGTATTGATTTATTGATTGATGTCCCGTTCTCAGTTACTACCTAGTCATTTGGACGAAACACGAAGATATGAGAGGTGGAGATCGCCATTTGCATGACGTTAAAGTCCGGATTATCGCATTTAGGCCAGAATCAGACAGCGAAGACTCGACCCCGTGAATTAGTCCTCATTTTCCTGACAATGCAGGTACAGTGAACTCCGAACGGCCGCAGAGAAGGGGCGGGACAGCGGCGAGGCGTTCTTGGGCACAGACACAGAGGCTCTGCATGCTGGCTCTGGTTGTCTGCTTCTGTCAGCAGCAGAGAACTCTAGTGCCTCGCCGAGGCAGACAACCAGAGCCAGCATGCACAGCCCCTGTGTCTCTGCCCAAAGACGCCGCGCCGCGGTCTCGCCCCTTGTCTACACCCGTTTGGAGTTCAATGTATTTTCGCTCCCCATGCTCTGCGTCTCTGCCTAGGGGTAGAATTAGAGAACAAAAGTCATCAAAGGGGTGTCTTCTGATAGAAAGATGTAGAGCTTCCTTAACTATTAATGTGCTTTGACAAAATCGCGAGTTGTCTGCTGCTAGAGACACAGGTAAAATCGATCAATAATCATGCAATTCACAACGTTGTTCTGAGTGATCTCGTTCAACCATTTCAAGTTATATTTTAGTCGCCTTAGTAAAAGACCAAAGGGGTTTGAAGCATTGCACGTGGGAGGCCGGCACGACCGAGCTCTGCGATTGGCCGGCTGGATGAACCGACCAATCCGAGCTGGGTCGCGCCGCCTTTCCGTTGGACCCTCTTCGATCCCACAGTAAATAGCTGGACTTCACCCTCATATCTTCATAAAACAGCACTACCACACCACCACTACGTGATTATTGAAGAGTTCTATCGTTTTTCTCCCCTTCCCTTTCACCATCATTTGTTCTTTTATTGTTATTTATATTGCCCCCGTAAAGCTCACACAGAGTTACATATTTATTGATGTTTTTGATTTGATCTTCGCAATAATAGGCATAAATCATGATTGCACTAGTTGTTTTGTGAATTGTCAAGGAAGCACTAGTTTTAGACAGGATTGTACTTTGGGTGGGAAAGCTACTCCTCTACACTGGGTAAAGCTCCGCTATAGCCCTTTTACCTTATCACCGATTTACCCTGCCATTCGGGTTTGTACGAGATTACACTCCCTTCAAGATGGTAACAAAATTTCATATAAAATGGTCAAAATAAAAGTGAAAAATGCGTTAATCTCAAAGCTATCCTCAACAACAGCAGAAGCAAGAAATCAATAAATAACAAGCATGAATAGTATGGTGTTCCAGACACGAAAATTATTTTCTCACCCAGCTGGAATGTTTACGAATGGGCTTAAATACGAGTTGACTAGAATTTGAGGTGAATGCTCAATTGAAAAGAAGGTAAGCTTTACGAATACTGCATGTCCCTAAATAATGTCTACACTTTTTCAAACGCTATTATATTAAATGCAAAAATAGAAAGTGTTGACCTTTTCACGTCATATATGTTAGATTCGATGTTGTTTGAACTACGCTTCACTGGCACAACACAGACTTTGTAATGGCACAGAAAAGATCGACAAAATTTGGTTGGTCAAAATTGACAGAATTTGGTGGGTGGTTTTGTGACGTACATACCCAGGGTCCTTGAAATTCCCCCATAACCTTCGCTTGGACAAATCTTTGCCAACAAATGGCAAAATCCTTCTGAAGAAAAATGGGGAGTATGGAACGTTGTACGTGCAAAGGTCGGAGCAGGCAAGCCTGTAATGGGGGAGTCCGATAATTTGACCATTTGCACAGGTCGGCCGCACCACCCACGTCCAACACTCCACACCCGAAGAGTGGTAAAGCTTAACTGTTATGGTTCGTTCAAAAAAAAAAAGCTCCCACAAGAATACCTTCCACCTTAGCGATTCTGAAGTTCACCTATCCCTTCTTGGTTCAGGTCACGAAACATTGCTAGCAGTGACAGTAATTCTGGGGAGACATTTCAGAATATAGGAGTGTCCATGAATTAGCGCCGACGACGATTAAAGAGAAGAGATTTCCACAGTTAATTTAAAGGTATGTGACCTGGTAATAACCCTATTCTTCCTCGTATTTTTGCTCGCAAGCTCAAAAGTGTAAGCATTGTTTCGGGACACCCTGTATTGCTCACATCAAAATAGTGAAAAAGCCTTTGAAATCCAAAAATAAAATAAAATAGAAAACCGTAACACGCTAGAAACTAAGGCAGTATATTCCATTTAATAGAGAATCTACACGTCTAACTACATTATTACCCATATGAATGCCATATCACAGCTAATAAACAACATCGTATAACCAGGACGCCAGATAAAATCTAACAAAAAATGCAAACAAAGAACAAACAACTTGGATGGAAAGGAGAACGTTCGTTAGAGTTCTCTCGTGCAATGGTCCAGCAAATTTTAACACCAAATTCAAAACTGTCAGGTTGTTGATTTCTTGCCACCTGAAAATTTAACAGTTAACAATGCCGCTCGAGATATAAATAAGGCCATCGAAAATTGAGCTATGAATAACCCTACTCACTTTTCACCATCTCTTTCTAATGTCCTACTGTGCAGCAAACCAAAAGTAGAGAATAATTTGAGCGTAAATCTCCCGAGTAGTTTCAAATCTGACTCTTTGAACTCCGCTTTGCTCATATCCACCTGCCAAAAGAATGTGAAAAAGCGGTGAGGTAGCATCTAACCAAGAACAACTTACAGTATCGCTTGTAGGATCGAATTTCGGTAATCGATGTCTGGGACACGGTACAAGCTTGAAAAGCTGGGGTATTGAATAGAGAAAGTTGAATACCTGAACGGTGGCGTAATTTAGAACGAAAAAAAAAACAAAGGAATTTCTAAGGAAAAGCTCATGAGTACCTGTGGAATAAGGAAGAGAATCATCGTTTTGCTAAAATGCCCGAGAATCGACACAACAGCCAACGTCATTCCTGCCCAGTAGCAAAAGGTGTCTCCGACGAATACGCGTGCCGGGTACTACAACATCAGTTGCATGTACGTGTGGGGAAAATTGAAGGGTGGTCACAGTGAGCGTCGATGGCGGTGGCCTTCCGACGCCCACGAAAAGCAAGCTACGCAACCGCACCGCTCGAGTCCTCTCTGGGACAACAAGCTGTGGGGTTTTCTTGATAGTTCGTTGATTTTCTTAATAGTTAACATCAAATGTGATGAGCAATTGCCAAGAAAACCCAGATTCGCCACTGCGGCGACGATTCCATCGCAAGCGGCGCGGTCGCCTCGCGTGCTTTCCTAGGCCGAGAAATGCCACCACCATTGATGCTCACAGTACCAATATCGCTTAGCAATCATAAAAAATTCGACGGTTAGAAGATAGAAGAGTGAATTAATTGAGAAAACTTCACCACCAACCTTATTTAGCTGGTAGAGAGCTAATGTGCAACTCAGGAAAGGAATAAGAAAATAAAGTGAAAGCAGATGGTCCCACTGCTGATCTTCTAAGCGAGTTACCTGAATAAATAAGTCATTCTTGTTCACAAAACTAAATTATACCAGAAACTCGCTAACTAGTTCGAAGCAACTCACTTGAATTAAATTGAAAATCACAACACTCAGGGCGATGACAAGAGCTTGCCCACTTTCAAGACCATTTATACCTGAAAAAATGGTTGACCTAGGACAATTTTAGAATGAAATTTGGAAGAATTTCGAAGAAAAAAGAATTTAATTCGCAGCGAATTATTCCAATTCCCATCCAATCCTTCCCAAAATGAAAAAAGCGCTCAGAAGCAAATTACACACCTGCTAAAATATTGATCGCATTCGTGCAGAAAACAACAACCATACACATGAACACGTAATAGAGAACATGAATATTGATCGACGATGGAACACTAGGAAGAATCCACGATGGAACGACCGCTGTGAGCAGCGAACGTAATATTGAAGGGATGACAACCGTTGTTGAGCCTCCTAAAACATCATAAAATCTTCATTTTAAGGTCATGACGGTAAAAAGAACCACCTGAAAAGAAAACGAACCTGAAACGTAGTAAACCATCAGGATAGGCAACGAAGAAAGAGTAGGAAAAGCGAGTTTGTGGCGCCATCTCAGATCGAGAACGTCATCAGCAAATCCCAGTAGAATTGCGGTACATATGGAGATTAAAGCAGACAAGAAAGCTAAGAATTTTGGATATGGAAAAACCGACCTGAAAAGTTGTATATGTACAACTGAGAAGAAATACTGGAAGAACAATGGAAAAATGAGGAAACTCACTCCGTGCCAAGCCATTCAACGAACGGAAATGGAATGAACACAAACATGACGATCAGATATACAGCAGCACAGATTACACCCATAGGCTCCGGGACAGGATCGTTGCTTTTCTAGAAGTTATATGATTGTCAGTTCCAGATTAGCTATGTAATCTTATAAAATAATGTCAAATGCCAACTGGAAAAAGAAACACAACATAAAGACTGGGAGAAACTCACTTTGCATTGGTCATTCCCATACATTTTTCGCTGAATAAATATGGGTATGTACTCCTGTATAAGGCTACCACATGCGAAATAGCCTAAGGTGGAAAGCACTGCATTAACTGCTATTGATATCCCAACCATTGCTACCTGGAAAGCGAATCGCGGCTAAAAATGTTATCGAAACATAGGAAGCAGCACATTATGATACTAGGCTGTCCGTCCGGCTAACGCCGGACTTCCAGACTTCTACTGATGCTCGCTTCGCTCGCATACTTTAAACTATACAAAAAAAAAACACGAAGAACTTTTGGGAGATACAAATCAATATTCACCCATGTAGTGTCAATGATCTCCTGAAATTTGCTCAAATCCGTTTGCGGTGGCCTTCTCCCGTCTCTGCATAGTGATTCACCTTTGTTGACCCTGCGGGCTATCAGTGTTTGAATGTAACCGATGCTACGCAAATGACCATTTGGAATGACATATGTTTATC
>JARK01001359.1:531373-542221 GCA_000688135.1 Ancylostoma ceylanicum | reverse complement strand
CCCTTATCACAACGATGGACCCGTCTCCCCCCACTTTGTGCGCCAGCGCACCTTTATCACAGTGGGTGATCCCGTCTCCCCACTTCAGGCGCCGGTGCACCCTTATCACAGTGGGTGGTCCCGTCTAACCCACCTTGGGCGCCAGCGCACCTTTATCACAGCGACGGACCCGTCTCCAAGCGTCTATCCATAATTGGACGCCGGCGTAAACTTCCTCCGTTGCTGAACCCGTTGCCAATCCATCCTTCTCCCTAATCTCCTACCCACTACACTACACCGCACCTTACTCATTCCTAACCGTTTATATGATGTGGGTTGGGTCGGTAAACAACATGGAGATATGATTGGAGTCGGATAACCGCCCTACTGTTGCCTCGAAAAGGCATGACTGAATTTCGTGACACACAGACACATATTCACACAGACACACACACATACAGACTAAGCGCGTTATTATAAGTTATGATGATATAGGGAACACAGTCCTGTATAATATAATATTGAATGTTGTTGTGGGACGACAATGGCCACACAGAATGACCTAGCACAACGCAATGGTTGACCAGAAACAATCAGCCGATCCCGAATTTAGGGCAATTTTCATAGAGAATTTATACTAGGTGTGTGCGTTCTACGAGCGTTTATATGATGAGGGGAGGGACCAGCCGCGTCGCTGAGGCAGCTCAGACTCACGCGTTTGCGGTCCCACAGCGGCCGCGCATTCTCTTCATTAAGGCTGCATATGCCAAGTTGACCGGTACCCATATAAAATCTCCCGCAATTGGATGCGTGCGTCTGATGCGCGACCACGCACCTAGTATAAGCCGCCCTCTGAGTTTGACGGCGGCAATGACGTCCGTGACTAATTCGCTTACGATCAGGAGTAGTCAGACGCTCAAAAAAATGTAGGTAGCGGTTCTAGGTAGCGGTTCACAAACAATGCTGATGGAAGAAATGCATGGAAGAGGCCCAGAATACGACAAAAAAAAAGGATTGTACGAATTTCAACACCCCTCTAGCAATTGCGAATAACAAAGGCTTCACGTTCGTTAACAGTTTGAGAAGAATTTCATCTGATCATGAAGATACCGAGGGTAAAAAATACCAGCAAGGTGAGGAAAGACCCCGCAAATATGTCCAAAAATTGGGTGTGTTGAGGGAGCCTGTCTGAAACCACTACAAATCTGATGAGTAGGCATTTCTTTCAATTCCTAGGACTTCTGCATCAAACTACCATGAGGGAAAACCAGACTTGTTGCGCAGTACAGTCGATTCGTTTTGAGACAGCGAATGCCGTAGCAGCGGTGCTCCCGGCACTGGGCACGTAGTGCGATCGGTCAAGCTGTTGTCCTATGTACTATCAATTTGGCGTCTTCAGTGAGTTTTTTTTTCATTCTTTTCCTCTTATGATAGTTCTTCCCCAGTTCTTATGGTTAGAACAACTAGGAAAGGAAACAAGCGATGAAATTCACCGAAGACCCCGGAGTGATCGGGGATCAGCTGTTTTCACTGACCACGCTGCATGCCCCAATGCGAGCTGGCGCCGCTACTACGGCATCAGCACCCTCAAAACGAATCGACTGTGCAGGACCGAACTGACACCAAAAAAAAAAACATTTGAAATTGTGAGTTCATATGTCGTGACATGAAAATACCACGTGCAATTGCGACCTTTACATGTGCGATCTATAAAAATTAGCGCTGACCGTAGAGAACAGTGATGTCGACTTCGAAATTCTTGCGTACTACGAAGTATCGCATTTTAATGGATGTAAATGAATGAAAACCTCGACTTGAATGGAATGGTCTGTCAAAACCGATGAAGCTGCAGAATTTTCAAGATTAGGCGTTGACTAAAAGAGCTTTTCTGTAGCCGCACCAATTGCGCCGATTGAATGCTATCGTTTCCAGAAAATTAAGAACTGTTTAAAACATTTGGGAGCTTTTACAGCTTATTTTTTGAATTACTGGTTGTCAGAGTTTGTTCAATAGTAGCAGTTGTGGTGCTTCACATATTTGATTTGTTGTGGATGCAATACTGGTTTCAACTCTTCTCCAATCAGTTTATCAACTTGGTTTGACCCAGAAATCCATGACTTAATACCGAGCCAGGCGAGGCAGTGTCGTTTCCAGCTGTTACCAATACACTTTTTCTTTGAACAACTTTATTGCGAAGACTAAACATATGCTTACGTATAGCACACAACAGGACAATCACCATAGAAAGCCCAGCACTTCGAAAATTTCACCTCACCACAAAGGTTAGCTAGTTCGTTCACTGATTCACTGACAAAACAAGGCCTATGTTACTATGTCATTTCGAAGATTTAGAGAGATTAAATCCAGTTATGTACAGAAACCTGGCGGCAGCGAATCGGACGACGGTGGCGACGAATTCAGACGCGACCTCTGCGGTAGTAGCAGCACGACATGCACGGCTGGCCGGCGTTCTGTCCGACTTGGCAGACGGACTGTCCAGGGCACTGGTAGTTCTGGTTGCAGGAGCCGATCTGAACTCCTCCGGCGCATGAGCATTGTCCCTGAGGGGTCTGTGGCAGTGGGGCAGCGGTGGTGGGTGGAAGGGGTCCGGGAGAGGCCTGTCTGTCCCAGACGCAGACCTGGGCCTGCACGTCGAACACGGTTCCTGGGGCGCATGGCATGCGCTGCCAGCGGCCGCAGAGCAGGCTGTTGGGAGCCGGCTGGCACTGGAGGTAGTGGGAGCGGGACTGCGGGTCGGCCGCGAGAGGGTCGATCATCCACGAGCAGATGCCTTGGTACTGCGCGTTCTGCGCTCCTCCTCCTTGCACGAGAGGGCACGGCTGAGGCTGCACGACGGGCTGCTGCTGCTGCGGCGGCTGAGGGCAGTACTGCTGCTGGGTGGTGGTGGTCTGGCAGTTCGCGTCGGGGGTGGTGGGGCACTGGCAAGGATTCGATTGCTGGGAGGGCTGAGGACAACAGTTTGTGGACATGAGCCTCCTCTCGTTGTTGGAGTTGTCGACGCAGGTGCATGAGGGCTGCGTGGGCGGGCAAGGGCACTGCTGGTATTGAGAGAACCTGAGTGGCTCCGACGTGCTGGTGGGTGAACGGCGAACCTTAATCGAGTTGATCGGCACGTTGACCGGCTCCAGGATCTCCGGATTCGGGCAGACGCAGTTGGCCTCGCCGTTCGGGCAAGCGCATTGGCGGGGGGCTTCGCGGATTTCTTCGATGAGGAACTCAGTAGCGGCCTGAGTGGGGCAGAACTCGTACATGGTGGCGTTGTTCGATTCGCACAGTTCCTGCTGCTGTCTCACAGAACTAACGGTCTCGCAACGACGCGAGGACGACACGAATTCGTAGCCGGGAAGGCACTCGCGGAGAAGCCAGATTCCGAGGTCTTTCCTGTCGGCTGCGAATGGGCTCTGGCGGACGCACTCGACGTAGCGGCTGGGATCGGCAGTGGGACGAGGGTAGGAGGGCAGCTGGCAGATGTCGCCAAGAATCGCTCGCCAGTACTTTGGTGTCTCTTGGCTCTTCGACTCCGCTACTGCGAAGGCCGCAAGGCAGGAAATTGCGATGAGAAGACAATGCATGTTCTGTGCAGGATGTTGCTGACGGCGCACCGTCCGTTATATACCTCAGCGCCCGCCTCGCTTCAACCGGCTCACCCCAGTTTTTCACCGCTTAGCTGATCGGTTGCTCAACACCTGCTCATCGCCTCGATTTTGTCCTATCACATGGCTGCCTTTGCCCTCTCCATGGGGGCTCCAGGCCGCGATTCTCGCTTAGTCATCGCCAAATACGTCATGTACCGCGGCCACTTGAAGGGGAGCCGCTACGGAAAGAACGGTAGCCACCACAAGAAACCACATTCCGGGTTTGGTTTCTTAGGTCTTCAGCACTTAGATCCGTTTGCTGAGCAGAACGATGTTGCTTAGCCTTAAGGGTAGCCTCTCACTGGGGTTATTTTTCGTACTGATCTCGAGGCGATGAGGGCAGCAGGTCCCAAAGGGGGATGGTTTCTCGGATTCATCAAATGCAGCTGAGTTCTCGTCGAAGACGACAGGCACTTATGTCCAGGTAGGGTATCCTTAGTATAGTCATGGTTGTAAGGGCCCTTCTATGGTCTCCATTTCGAGTAGGCTGCTTCTAAGAAGTTATATAAAGTAAACTTAGGAGTAAAGTTAAGGGTAAAATTGAAGCGAGATTTGGGTTAACTCCACCCTTATAAATTTAGGTTAGAGAGTGGAGTTACGAGTAAAGTTCCTCAGTTACTCCATGTTCGATTACCTGTGGTTCTTCCACACTATGGGAATCCATGGTAAATCCTAAATTCCTGGGGATTACCGCGTAATCCGCCACCTCATGGGCTAATCCCAAACGAACTTTGTGTGGATCGTGCGTTTCCAAAAGGGCTGGGGGAACTAGCTCCATTCTCGGGTGGAATTTTTCCTTCGAATTTCTCTTGATTTTTTCTGCTTATTTTTCACCGTATACCTCACAGGTTTTCCTAGAATTCAGGCAAAAACCGCGGGTGTAGAACTCTCAGAGATTGGACAACATAGAATCCTTTTACATGGGACGTAAAGATGTTACCTGAATGAAATTTGGTAGATATACTGGTGCGAAATCTTCTGAAACCCTAATGTTCCTAACGAAAAATAGCTCAGTTCCAGTGTTTTTAAGGCCGAGTCCCGCGATTGGTCAATTCACGCTGCCGTCCAATCGCAGAGCTCGGCCCTGCCGCACAGTCCAGGTATAACGCGCCACAACCCAAGTAAGTGGTACAGTTCCGTTTGTAGATCTTGAAAGCAAGCCAATTCAGCAAATACAAGTGGTCACATTCATTACCAGTACGATTTGCAGTGTAAAATAATACAATTGGCGAATTTTGTGTGCATGTACAGCCCTTTACCCAACCTAAGTTACTGAGATTACGAATTCGATTCTGGTACTGAACACATCCTCTGACTTTCAGTAATTCCGGAAAGAAAGCTCAGCAAATATACGATCTTCCGGGTGCTGTAATTATCCACCGAACGTACAGCATAAAAACTGTCCGGGCGGGCGGCTCAGTGCGTAGAACACCAGACCGATCATCTGCTCCATTCGCTGGGGTTCCAGTCCAGTGGAGAGACCAGAGTTAAGAGCTGAACTCACATTGTTTGCGATTCATTGCGTAATACGTCGCTCGCTATCTCTACTACCGCTACGTAGGGGGTGGGAGTATTCTGAGTGGGAATAGATAAAAATATCTTTTTGAAATGGCCACGTGGAAAAGTAAATGATTTTGTTGAGTCATTAGCATTATTTATTGGTCGACTGCAGAATCTCTATATATAAAGTAGAAAGTCTGTGCGTGTGTGTGTGTGTGTATGTGTGTGTATGTATGTATGTTCCTTATAGAAATCGCGGAGAGTTAACCGATCGGGACCAAACTTTGCATACATATGCATCTCGGGCCGGCGGAGGTTTTAGGCTACTTTGGGTTATCGATTGACTTATCGATTTATCGATTTTATCGATTTTTCGCTATTTTTGCTCATGGGTCGGTGAGGGCATGTCTGCTGGGGTTATTCGATACGCTGAACACGAATATGACAACCATTTTGTACTAAGTATTGATTTATCGATTTTATTGATTTTTCGCTATTTTTGCCCACGGGTCGGTGAGGACATGCCTACTGGGGTTATTCGATACGCTGAACACGAATGTGACAAGCATTTTGCACCAAGTATTGACTTATCGATTTTATTGATTTTTCGGACTTTCGCCCACGGGTCGGTGAGGACATGCCTACTGGGGTTATTCGATACGCTGAACACGAATATGACAACCGTTTTGCACGAGGTGTTGATTTATCGATTTTATTGATTTTTCGTAATTTTCGCTCACGGGTCGGTGGGGACATGTCTACTGGGGTTATTCGATACGCTGAACACGAATATGATAACCGCTTTGCCCCAAGTATTGACTTATCGATTTTATTGATATTTCTCTATTTTTGCCCACGGGTCGGTGAGGACATGCCTATTGGGGCTCTTCAATACGCTGAATACGAATATGACAATCACATTCCACGAAAACATAGAGTCATTGATTCTGTCGATTTTTCTGCCTTCACTTAGTGATAAGTAAGAACACGTCCACTAGGGCTCTCCAACACACTGAACGTGAATATAGCAAGGATTTTAGAAGAATTTACCAACAAAACAACTGCTCCTACTTTCTGACAGAGGTGAATGAAAAAGGATTTCTGGGCTGATCATGAAAATGACGAGCACTATGAAAGGATCGTTGGGTTTAACAGTTATCGTCATCAGCGTTAAACTGCCGGGAGAAATGAAATACCCGAGCGAAGCCGGGCATACCGTCTAGTAATAACTAAAACTTGCGCCATGTAAAGGGAAAATTATTGACATATCTTGTAGAAGGCTATTACCTACAGAAAAACGCGAAAAATAAAGAACGCCCCACAGACAAATCGTGCGAAGCAATATTTGAGGAGAGCATTGGTCGAGATCTGTGAGTTCATCTCAAGCACTATTATGCCATACCACTGCGTTAGTTAAGTTCTCGAGAAACACCACTAGATAGCTGACATAAACTATTGTGGATTAATACTATCGATTACTCAGTTTTGGGCTATGAGGGGTAAGTTTCACAGTCTTTGTCAAAGTTTATCAGGTTACGCGCCAGCGGTTGCGGTGCGGCCGCGCCCGATCGATAATGCACAGGAGCTACCATCGGAATCGATAGCCTGGCGCAGAAGTCAGCTTCACTCTTTTATGGTCGGTTACGGTCAGGAGAAGAGTTGAAGAGAAAATTTCCACTCAAAACTTCGTGGCACTTGGTGTATAATAAAGAGGAATCTGAGTGTCTGCCGTTTAGCGCGGAAATTACAACTTTATTAACATAGACACTAAACTGTTGCCGTTTCTGATACATAGTAAATCGCAGGCACTTCACATACTGCTCATATAATTTCCACAACTTGTTTTGTTCAAAATCAGTTGCTCAAATTCTCGGTAGTAGAGCTTGCAAGTGCTGTTTATAGTGTGATGATCGGCTGATTTGCTTTTGTAGTAGATTACACTGCAGAACAAACATGGGGCAAAAATTTGGCGTGCTGGGACATAAGAGACCAAGCCATAAGTGGAAGCTAAATTGATCCATTTCCAATTCTTTCGGGCAAATAGCAGATAATTTGGGAGAGAGAGAGAGTGGGATTGAGGACCGCACGGGTTCTATGGAGAGGAGGAGTGGGGGAGAAAGCGATACTGATTTCAATTTCCCAACTCTATGGTACTTTTTACAGTTAGGGACTCCATGTATCAACCTCATACCTTGAGGATGATTCAACCAATCACAGTCCAGCAGTGTGCACTTTGTCACGCAGCCGTGTGGCGCGGCTAGGCAGACGGACGATGCTGTGTGATGCAAAGATAATTGAGAGCGACAGTACCTACAGTCCTTGTCGATAAGATAGAAGGATTGCACATGCGGTTTTATAGCGTCGCGACTGCAGAATCGCTGCGAGACCTACTCGACCCTCTCACTTGAAGCATGTTCTCTCCGCATCCCTCGTCCAGGTCCCGCCGCGATTGGGCAATCACGGGCTTTGTCTATCTTTTCGAATACTCACATACATAAATACACAAAGAAACATTCGAAGAATCAGAGAAAATCTACAAAAATTATGCGTGGCGGGACTGGGGCTCACGAGTGTCAATGGAGCGCGATAAGTCGCACGAAAGGCAGCACCTCGATTTCGTGGATTTTTCGCATACTTTTCGCTATCTCATCCTTGAATGAGAGTTCTACCTAGCTTAGTACCCCAGAATTGACAAAATTTCCCTAAAAAAATTCCGTGAGTACTACCTTCGATCTAAATCAGTGCGGGGATTCATGGACGTTCTCGGGAAGGTTTTGAGCTTCACGCTCAGAGAGTGTGAGAGAATTTGCCCCAGCTGGGATGATATATCTTGCTATTTCTAACATTACCTGTTTTCGCCGTTCCCGAAGAGTCGTTTGGACGAAGTCTATCCACTCTCACCGGGAAAACTCGTTCACTTTAGCCTCCCGGGAGTTTTTCCACGGAAAATTTTGCGCCATCTGATGTCACAAAAGATTTTGTGAAGAAGTATCGTTTCTTTCCCTGCTATCTGCGGAAGTTCCACCGAAAAAAGGAGTGAAACCGTCGCTAATCACAGGTCGGATGGCCTCGCGCTCCTTGCTCTGTTGACAATTTCCGTGTCGACCTTTAACGCTGGCTGGGGGTGATTCATTCAGCGCAGTTTCTTCGATGCGGTCTGTTGCGTTCCATGCGCATGTGTTCCTCCTCTTTCATCTTTTTATTTGGTAGTTCTTGTCCTACCAAGTCTAGCTGGAAGTCGATTCTTTTGTCCATTGAGATTGCTGCATATAAAACATTTTAATGACTTCTTATGTGGTGAATTTTTAATGAAAAAAGGCCCGTGTCTTATTAGTCTAGATCGAAACCATGTCGATGTGGAGAGCCACCATAGGAGCCAAGCCTCCAATAGCACCGAAGCCAACTGAAGACGACGAATGGGAGACTGACCCGGACTTTGTTGTGGGACTTTGAATCTTTTTTTTTTTGAACTTTCTTCTTTAATGCCAGGGTGTAAGAGTTTGAAAGTATTGCTCAACTCATACCTATAAATGGCTCAATTTTGGTGTTAAATTAAGAATTCTCACCTAGAAATAATGAAAATTAGAACATTTAGAACGATATAAGCGAGAAAGCAAGCCGCTGGGGAGCCAAAACTGTCGAGGGATCTGGTCATCAGGAGCATTTCAGCGTTGAGAAACTAAGACAAGAAGCACTGGCAGCTGACAAAGTTCTACAGGTGCTCTCTTTGTTATTTATTCACTTATTTATTTATAATATTTATGTTGAACATGTAAAGTGGGCGTCGATGGCGGTGGCCTGTCCGCAGCCTCGAGAAGCACGCGGCGCGACCGCGTCGCTCACGATGGAATCGTCACCGCAGTGGCGTATCTGGGTTTCCTTGATGATTGTTCTTCACATTTGATCTTAACTAGTAAGAAAACTAACCAACTATCACAAAAAACACATATTTTGTTGTCCGGAAAAGGATTCTTGTCCGGGCGACGCGGTCGCGCTGCGTGCTTTCCGAGGCCGCGGAGAGACTAGCGCCCCGCCATCAAAGCCCACTGTACAAATACATGCAAGAGCCAGCCAGTCATATACAGTGAAAGTACAAGTAGTTGGATAAACTTATCCAGTCTTCTACTGAAAAGAATGTATTGTTGGCTTTTTATTTGTATCGTAGTCTTCTTCTTTTCTGGTTGAGCCGAGGTTTCTTACGATTTGAGCCAAATTTCTCGTTCAGGAGAAGAAGCTAGAACAAATGCCGAAAGCCAGCGAAGGATACGGAGGCAAATTTGGAGTTATGACGGATAGAATGGACAAGGTTGGTTGGCTGGTTTTCTTTTCAAACTCCCATTGTGTTCCTTTTGCTCTTTCTTACCTAGTAAGTTATCCGTCCAAGTAAAACATCTGTTTTTCCAGGCGGCTGTATCGTTCGACTACAAGGGTAAGGTCGATCCGCATGCTTCCCAAAAGGACTACGCTGTTGGTTTTGGTGGCAAATATGGCGTTCAAACCGACAGAAAAGATAAATCTGCTGCCGGTTGGGATGAGAGGGTTGAGCTTTCGAAGCACGAAAGCCAGAAAGGTAAGAGTTTTGTTTCTACTTCTTCTTCTCCGTGGTTACTCTCGACATCAATTTTTGTTATTGTTGACTCAGGAATCCTGGGTTCCCATTGTGCTTTACTTCAGATGCTTCTTCCGGATACGGTGGTCGTTTCGGAGTACAAACTGACCGAAAGGACAAATCTGCTGCTGGATGGGACGAGAAGGTGGAGCTATCGAAGCACGAGAGTCAAAGAGGTTTGCATTTCTTTGTGTTTGTATGCTTTTTCTTTCATCAGCTAGTGTTCTTCCTCTCTCACTGCTATGGGTACTGCTACTACTTCGCGTGCCCTAGTTACATAGGAATCTCCTAAGTTCTCCAGCTGCAGTCCTTTTGATGATGTAGGAATCACTTTCTTGTGTTTTTATTTGGAAATTTGTGAAGCTGTATGTGGTCGAATTCAATTTGTATGTTTTCTTGCCCTCTTTGCGCCCCTTCTTCCTAATTTGATCAGGATTTCCCTCTGATTTCTGAGCATGTGTATAGTCTGTTTCAAACACGACAGTACTTGAGTAGCTGTGTGGACAACCTGCTTTTCTCTAATTCCTCTTCAATTGCTGCACACCTTCCTGCGTTCTTTTACTCTCCGCTGTCTTCCCAGCTATCGCCACAGGCGAAACGCGTCATAGAAAGCATAGTGCGGTTCTTTTGTTGCAAAAAGAGGATCAATTTCTCCCTTTTTGTGCTGCACTTTCCTCCTCTAACTCGTTTGAGCTCCATCCTTTTGGAAGAATTGGAGAATTCGTGATATACACGCACGATTTTGCTTGTTATTGGGTTGTTTTTGGAACACTGTGCTGACACCATTCTCAGATTCTGCGTTGAGCGCCATTAGCATTACTTTGTTTTCCTAACACTTCCTCCTTTCCTTCTTTATTTTTCTATAGGTATTATGCCTGAGTCAGGCCAGCAGACGTTTCTGTGGGTGCATTGTTGTTCTCCTGACTTCTTTCGCGATGTTTTAATCGCTCGATTTGTGTAATTTTCGGTTTATCGCTCGTCCTCGCGGTCGATGCACAATGTGAGTCATTGGTGGTTGTTTTTCTTTCATGGCCTCTACATAGTTGTTCGGACTGTGCAGATGGATGCCACAATGAGGGCGACAAAGAAAGCGGGAGGGGGGGG
>JARK01001359.1:472381-531257 GCA_000688135.1 Ancylostoma ceylanicum | reverse complement strand
GGGGGGGGGGGGGGGGGTGCTGATTTGGCGGGTACTGAGAATATCACATAGGAATCCGAACGGAATCCATTTGTCTGGAATCATTTCTTTCAGATGTTGCTACTGGTTACGGGGGTCGTTTCGGTGTGCAGACAGATCGTAAAGACAAGTCGGCTGTCGGCTGGGACGAGCATAGTGATCTGACGAAACACGAGAGTCAATTGGGTAATTTGATGTTGTTTTGTTTCATTCTGTTTTGAGCATATTTTGGAATTCCAAATAAGTTCGTGTCGTTTTATTTTCTACTTGTTCACTGCGTTCTTATCTTTCGACTGAGAGTGTAAGAACACTCGAAGCCGCTTTTCTTGCCCTACATGTCTATTGTTGTCGACAGCTCAATTTTAGCTGAATTTCCCACACGATGGTACACACCCCTGGAAATTGAGTGAAATTGCGTTATATGGAAAATGAGGTCAACCTACATGTAGAACAGGAAAGGCACTTTCTGGTCGCTAAAAGAAAACTGTGGAGAAAACGACACGAACTTACTGGGCAGTGCAACTTTTCCTTCCCTCTTCTTGAATGAAAGAATGCTGTCTACTGACTTGCTTCCTTTCGCAGACTATAAAAAAGGCTTTGGAGGCAAGTTTGGAGTTCAAACAGATCGGCAAGATGCCTCTGCTGTTGGATGGGACACGTTAGAAAAAGTCCCACAGCATGCTAGCCAGAAAGGTCCGTATGTCTTCCAAATGTAAGCTTGTTGTTTTCACTAATCAGCAATAGAAACATTTTTAAGATTTACTGAAGCATTCATCAAAATGGAATGATTTTACCTGTTTGGTCGCAAGATTCTTTGTGTTTCCAGATTACAAACAAGGTTTCGGCGGAAAGTTCGGTGTTCAAACAGACAGGCAGGATAAATCCGCGGTTGGCTACGACACCCATAATGATTTGCAGAAGCATGAGAGTCAAATGGGTTGGTATAAAACTTTCTAGGCTTTGTTTACATTTTCAATATATGTTTATATTTGAAATGTTTCTGTTAAGACTACAAGAAAGGATTCGGCGGTCGCTTTGGTGTGCAGAGTGACAGGCAAGATCGCAGTGCTGTTGGATTTGAATACCATGAGCAGCTCTCGAAACATGAAAGTCAGCTCAGCAATAAAGGTAGGTCTTTTTTGTGTTTCTATGCCTCGTAGTTTGTGGTAACTCTTGGTTAATTATATTTTGGTGATTTACTCGTATTCTATTTTAATATTTTACAGAACCAATTCAGGTATTGATAAAAGTAACGATCAGACTCGTGGCGATGATGCTCCTCAGAAGAAAACACCCCAGCGTGAAAACGTAGTTCCACAGGAAAAGGGCCGAGCATCTGATCTACGCGCTCGATTTGAGAAGTTGGCAGCTGGTGATGTGGGTTTTGATGCGTTTATGTTGCAAAATTGAGTAAAATTATGCAGCGCACTTTTTGTTCGGTTTTTGAAGCGCGCGACGCGACCACGCCGCTCGCGATGGAATCGTCGCCGCAGTGGCGAATCTGGGTTTTCTTGATAGTTGTTCATCACATTTTATTCTAATTATCAAGAAAACTAAACTAACTATCAAGAAAACCTCATGGTTTGTCGTCTCGGGATTCCTGCTCGTGCGGCGCGGTCGCGTTGCGTGCTTTTCGAGGGCGCGGAAAGCCACTATATGCAATGTGCCGAAAGAATTTTTGATTTCTGCAAAAATAAATATTAAAACATTCGGCGATGTTGAAAGGGTTGAAGGAGCGTCCAGGGTCAAACTTCCAACATTCTGGAGGAGAACATTTTTTAGAGCGAAGATCGTGTCGCTGCTGAACGCGAGAGGAGGAAACGCGAAGATGAAGCTCTTCGCGAGCAACAGAGGCGTGAAGAGGTTTTTTTTTTCAAAAATAAACCTACGTTTAGGGTAGTCTTTGAGAATTATAGCGTTGGTGATTTAGGAGGAACGAATGCGCCGTATTGAAGAACAATGGAAGAAGCAAGAAGCAGAGAATCCTATGGATGAGGAGCAACGACGGGAAGCGGAAGCGGCAAGCGAACATGCTTATCAGGTGAGATTTTCAGCATTTTGGTTGTTTTTTACCGTTCGTTTTCTATGGCTTCATGTACTATTTTCTTCTATGGTAATGTTTTTATTGTTCAGAATAGAACAAATGGAATTTGCAGTGCATAATTCATTCTTATTGCAGCAGAAAACGAAACGACGAAGTGCTGGACCTGCTCCAGGAGCAGTAGCCATTATGCCCGGCGTTTCCAAGCCGGTTGTTCATCATGAACCGCCACAGCCGAAGGAAGAGGAACAACCGGTGGGTCGACAACATTGTACGTTTAATAGAAAGTGGTTCTAACACTATGCTGACAGGCATGTCCACCGCCAGCTCCTATACAAGTGCTACCAACTGCAGGAGGTGGTGCTGCACATCCACCACCTCAACCAGCAGTCGCAATGCCTTCAGGTTTGTTTGAAAATTGATTAAGTTGTTCTTGAACTTGATTTGTTTCCTAAATTAGATTTTATTACTCCTCTCAACGTTGTTTTAAGCACCCGTTCTTGCATGCGAACTACGTCGCCCACCATCAAGTGACGACGAAGTCGATAACGATGCTGAGTGGGAGGAAGAAGAAAAGAATTTCAAGGTACGCAGCGTTTTGATTCTGATTCTGATTCAGTGAATTCCAAACGGCCGAAGGCAAGGGGCGAGGCCGCGGCGCGGCGCGAGCATTCTGGTTGTCTTCCGCACCGATGCAGCGGGCCTACTGGGCAGAGACACGGAGAAAAACCGGTGCGATGTGATTTCCCGCTGCCTTGGGAGGTGCAGCAGACAACCAGAGTGCCCACGACGCGGTCCCGCCCCTTGTCTACGGCCGTTTGGAGTTCAGTGTAGCTTGCTGATTGTATAATTTTCACTGCCACCTCTAGTGAAATAATTGACTACCAGCCGTAGCATGAAAATGGTGTTTTAGAAACAGCCTCAAATCACACCAGTGCCGACAAATCCTGTTCTTCATCCCACTCCATCTGAACAGGTGTAACTTTGAGTATTATTATTTATAAGTGTTTATATTGGCAATGTTTTTCAATTGTTATAGCTTGTTGTTTTTTTTTGCATGCCATTTTTACTTTTTTGCTTATTTTATCGTCTCGACCTCGTGTTTTTAACAGCAGTCTCAGACATTGTCCGAATTCAGTCTCAGACATTGTCCGAATTGAAGTCCCATGTCATTGAGGCTCGAGTCGCTAAAATAGGCGGGTCTGGAGAGTAATTCAAATTGCAGTTCGGTTGCTTTTCGGTTGCCATTGGATTGCTATTTGGCCCCTGTACAAAGACTGAATAGCAATCCAACAGCGAGCGAATGGCAACCAAACAACTCTTCGAATGACACCCCAACCCCATCCATTTTAGCAATTTGAGCATCAGTGACATAGAGCTTCAATTTGGTGGATGTCTAGGATCAGTTACTCCTTCCCTTACTGTCAAAATATAAGTGGTTGGCACTTTTTGGACTGGATTTTAGTTCCATTTGGAAAGGGCTGAACAGATTTATGGACACTGGGCTGAACAGATTTATGGAAAATTTACTACAATGAACTCCAAACGGCTGTAGACAAGGGGCGGGACCGCGGCGCGGCGTTCTTCGGCAGAGACGCAGGGGCTCTGCATGCTGGCTCTGGTATCTCTGCCCAAGAACTCCTCGCCGCTGTCCCACCGCTTGTCTACGGCCGTTTGGAGCTCATTGTACATGTGAGAGTGGGTAGTTTTAACACCACATTTCCTATCCTTTCTCTTTTTTATTTACCTGTTTATTTATTTATTTATGTTTCAGCCGAAATCCTATGCTCCACCCCAGCCGGCGGCTATTCCAAAGTACGACGTCGTTCCCGGAGATGAACCTGCAGCTCCTGCTCCTTCTGCTGCACCACCTGCCCTTTCGGCCCAATACGAGTTGCCTCCTTGTGACGTATGTTGAAAATCTAGTGAACTACTAGCATTTGCAGCATAACTGTTTGCTTTAAGAGTATAAATTTCAAGGAACCTGCTACTGTAGTTACTTCATCGCAGTCCAAGGCTCAATCCCATCCACTGGACTCTTCTCAGGGTTTGACCGCTGTTGCCATCTATGATTATCAAAAGAATGACGACGACGAAATCAGCTTTGAACCAGATGATATCATAACAAATATTGAACAGGTTGGGTGCTGTTTGAGTAGTTTTACATTTTTTTTTGTTTTAAAGAGTTTTCGAATATGTGATAATGATTCCAGATCGATGCTGGTTGGTGGAGAGGAGTGTGCAACGGACAGTATGGGCTTTTCCCAGCGAATTATGTAGAGTTGAGGTGAACAGCGGTGGATTGGAAACCTCCGTGTCTTAATTTCGTTCACTTTTTGGCAGCTTTCCTAACATTTGCCCTTCTTAATTTTCGATTCAGTTGGTCACCAAGTTCGCCTTTTCCTATTTTTATGTAATGTTTTAAGTGAAAAATGTTTTAATCCGCATCCGGTACTTTCAAATTATTTGTATGAGAGATGAAAATTTGCATGCAGTATGCATGGAAACTGCATGGTTTTTTTTTTTTCTTATAAGGCGAGCGAACATCGATGATGGAGCTTGAAATATTGACATGCACTCGTCTGAGCAATAGAACATTGTTATTATTTATTTGTAAAGTGTAGACATCTCATATAATATAGTAGTTCTTATTAAACCTTCTTTGTCTCCATTTTTGTACGTATACGATGTTAGTCATTTACTTAAAACACTATCACTACCTTGTTTATCTGTTGTATCTAGCTTTCATTTCTCAATTTCCTAATTTATACCTTTCAGTCAGTGCTAATATCATATTGTGGAATGTTTTATTCAATGAATGCTTGATATTTTTCCTTTGTTGGGTTACATTTTGACAAACTGAGGGGAATATTCGGCTTCGCTCGGATTCATTATCCTGAACTGTTTCGTCTGCATGCGAACAATAGGAAGATTCAATAGAATAGTGTTATTTGCCAAGGATATTTATGACCAGCATGCTGATTGAAATCCACTTTACGGTGATCTCAAAACGGTCGTAGACAAATGCCGGCGTGGGCACTCTGGTCGTCTGCTGCGCCGAGACAGCGGGCCTGCTGGGCAGAGACAGAGGAAAACCGCATCGCAGTGACGACCCTTGCCTGCGGCCGTTTGGAGTTCAGTGTACATGTTTCCATCCTTCTGTAACCAAAAAATAATAGAAATGTGTGTGCGTTCGTGCAAAATGAGCAAAAGTCGGTGAAATCCAAACAATAGTATTATAGAACAAGGCGGTAATTTCGAGCGTGTGAATTCTGCTAGAAAAAGTAGGGAAAAACGTGGGCGAATTCGGTTCCTCACTGCCCGAAATCCTACTCTTATTTGTTTTTTTTTTCAATGTAAGAATTCTTTTCAGAGGTGTCGTATTTTCGAGGTCCGGAGGCATCACTAGGTTACTCATGGTGAACGTGTTAACACACTCAAATATACTCTTTGCCTTGCATACACCAACATTTTTGTCCATACGTGACGTTTATACCCAGCTGTTACCCATAGGTAGGAGATTACCCAGCCTTCCAGTCATGCATCTATGCCAGGACTGTGCGCAGTTACGATTTACGGTTCACGAATTACGGCTTACGGCCATTTTTCGCGATTTTTATTTGCGATTTACGATTTGCGAAGAAGGCCTAAATTTTGTAATAAAAATTTCCTTAATCTTAACAGTGGTAAATTGGACCTTCAGTTACGATTTACGTCGAAATAACCCTATGATTTGCCACTGCAGAGACGAGTGATCCAGTGCGAGCGCTGCGGTCGCGTCGCGTGCTTCCCAAGTCCGCGAAAAACGCACACGCATCGACGCTTGCTGTAATACCACTAAAAAATTTGATCTGACTTGAGATCAATTAGTAACAAACGTAATTTTATGTGGATGTCCTAGTGAATAGGACATCCACATAAAATTACGTTCGTTACTAATTTCTGATAGATTATTCAGCTTCTTTACTCATATTTTTTTGCACTGTTCTCCCTCATCTTCTGTATTTACTACCTCATATACTGGTAGTTGTTCTGGGTTTCAAAACATAACCGTAGGGTTGCTATGAGAGCTGCCCGAAGTCTCCAAAACGAGAGCGTTCCAGCTGACCGGTTAATGTGCCTCATCTCACCGCTGGAGATGGCCGTGCGACGGATAAATGATCGCTAGGAATGCGGAGCTTATCGAATCATCACACTGTCGACTGGGTTGTCGTCGGCGGCGGTCATCTCTCGTGAACCATCTGCTGCTTATTATGGCTTTTAAGCGGGCTTAATTCGGTTCTCTTTTCGAATTTTGCACATCTAGAGCTGATGGCGTTGTTTTTATTGTATTTTGGACTTCCCAGAACTTTCTGGGACCAGTTTTTGTTCCGTATCTTTTTGGATTCTCAGGCCTACCTTTGCCTTTAGCCATTGATCACAAAGTTTTGAGCATGGATTCTCTGAAAGATCAAACAGCTTTCCTCAAAAAAAATCTATTGTTTCATCATGAGTTCTTCGCCTGGCATTCACTTCATCATCTGGTGAGAATTACCTGAGGAAGATTTTGAATAAATCAAGTTCACATTATATTCATTAGCTTAGGGGTGACTGTTTTAGTCCTCTCTCCCTGGCATGAATAAGTGCAGTAATCATAACCTTGCTCGGAACAACACATGTTTCCTAAATTGGTCGATCGTATCGCGACGTCGCACAGTTACGGAGCCGAAATCCGATTATGTAGTGCTCGTAATTCAAAAATCAGGTTTCGTTCACAGTATTGACATTTTTCATTCCATACATTCCCCATGCAGAGCTGGGAGCAATTCTTGAGAATAGACCAGACCCTATGCTTCTTTAATTTACAGCCATTTCTAGTGACCATATAAGAAGTACACCCGTAGCCGTAGAATCTGAAATTTTTTTGCGGAATTCGCGTTATTCGCGGGTTCAGGCAGTCTGATGCATTTTCACATAACTTCCTGAGTTTTTTCTTCTCAAAAATTACAATTTTCTGAAAATTAGGTGGATTTTCCACCTCTCAGAACAGGTCCTGAGAGCTCAAGCGATGCTGTCGGCATGTTGGCAACAAATCTGTTTGGTGGAGATGTTCCGCGCCTCCTCTCTGAGTCGTGAAGGGGAATGGTTGATTTGTGAGCGGGCAGCGCGAACTGCTAAACAGTGCACGCGTGGCCTAGTGGTTAGAGCGGTTGTTCACCGTTCTGATGACCAAGGGTTCGGATCCCGCCCAGTCCCGGTCTTTTGCAAATAATATATGCTGTCTCTCCACACGTCCGCTGCAGTTATCTGACAAATACCACTATCAAAAGTAGCCCGGATGGCTCAGTGGTAGAGCGGCGGATTGCAATCCGTCCCTGTCGCTGGTTCCACTCCGTTGGAGATCTAAAAGTTAAGCGCAGGTTCTGCTCGGCAGTTGCTGCGATGCAGTGTTCGGGGTTCACTGCACGACGTCCCCCAGGATCTCACAACGGGTAGTCCAGGAAGGCTTCCGGCAACGTTTTGCATAAAATTTTCCAGAAAACTCGCGAAAAATTTCAGATTCTACAGCTGCGACTGTCGACATAGAGAGTTTGTGAGTTTGTGAGCGAGGAAATTTATATGAAATCAAGTTTTGAAGTTGGATGTATAGACGAATGAATGAATGAACGAATGAATGAATGAATGAATGAATGAATGAATGAATGAATGAATGAATGAATGAATGAATGAGACGAATGAATGAATGAATGAATGAATGAATGAATGAATGAATGAATGAATGAATGAATGAATGAATGAATGAATGTGAATGAATGAATGCGTGAATGAATGAATGAATGAATGAATGAATGAATGAATGAATGAATGAATGAATGAATGAATGAATGAATGAATGAATGAATGAATGAATGAATGAATGAATGAATGAATGAATGAATGAATGAATGAATGTGAATGAATGAATGCGTGAATGAATGAATGAATGAATGAATGAATGAATGAATGAATGAATGAATGAATGAATGAATGAATGAATGAATGAATGAATGAATGAATGAATGAATGAATGAATGAATGAATGAATGAATGAATGAATCTAATCTCTATTCCTCCGGCGCTTGTTATACAGGTGCCTCCTATTCGTCTTCTGTTCTTTCTTCGGCTTGGCATCTTTTTTGTCCACAGGTGTTCCATTATTATTTTCTTATAATATTACCTGTCTCGGATTCGTGTGCCACTTTACCTCTGGGTTAGCTGAACTTTGAAAATAACCTCAAGCCAGAGCACAGCTTGCAGCCGACGACAGTTCACTTTTATTGTGCGTGCGCGCAGTGTAATCCTCGCGCCTTCCAGCGCCACCACACCACCTCCTCCTCCCCCCGCTGCTCATCGACTCCGGGGCCCCCGTTCGCAGTACTTTAACCCGTGGGTAAACATTAGCGCAGTCTGGCAACACAGCTAGTTCCCTCATATCTCTCACCATATGATTTGCTGACAGTATGCCGTGCGTTGTTTGCTGAGCCAATTTTTCTCTGCTTAGTTTTTTTTTTGTTCTATCCAGGAGGACTTGGAAAATATGTGGCCTAAGCCCCTATGGTAAGCTTTCCCAGAGAAATTCGCGATTGGGACTCATTTCTGGGTTCAGGATGAGTCACGTCCAGGAGGTAATGTCAACAGCTGATGGTGACCAACGAAATGCTGGTGTATAGTGTAAAGTATGCGAATTTTTCACAGCAGTCTGGATTAATTCCTATCTCTGTCATCCTGACGTTAACACTACGATGTGCGTATGATTCATAAACTAGTTTCGGGTCCGTTCTGGCATCAGTGCTCGCCATTTTTTCAGTTCTTTCACTCCAGAACGTGCCGAGATTGGGTTGTCTCATTCATGGTTTTAATGCCATTCTTTGGGTTGGGTCCTGAAAAATGTGGATTGGGTTCCTGGAACTGATTTGTAGAAGTTTCTTGAGGGTTTCTTTACCTGGATGGCTGCCCGAACCTGAGTGGGTCTCTTCATTACCTAGCCAATTTATCTGATACAGTGAGTTCTTCCTGGGCTTATTTTGCCGCTCTTCATTTTCCTATTCAATCCGTTTTTCATCCTCTCCTTTTTAATTCTCTTTGCTTCCCCTTCTTCCTCTCCATTTCGAAAATTACAGAACCTCTGAATATTCAACGAACATCCGTTCTCCTCCATCATTGCTCCACCATCGACTTAAGCATGACTAGCCGGGTTGCGAAGGTTTAAACATACAGGAAATGAGTGGGTAAACAGAACTGCGCCCTCCGCTGCTAGAGGTAGACGATAGAACGCGGGCGCGCACGACGGCAAGGTAAGCATTTTCCAGAAAGTCACGCGCGGATATTGCGCTCGGATTACCTTGCTGCACGGTCATGAGGACTTTTGGTACCAGTTTCTGCTCAGCACAGAGTAATGGCTTTGCTCAAGGGTTCTGGGGCCGAACTGGGGGGAATTTGTCCATTTTTGTCCATTTTATCCGTGTTTGATGGCATATCCTCGCTGTTCATGTTGGCTGGCTCAGGATTGGAGCCAAGACTGCGTGCACTGCTTGTTCTATGATTTTATTATGGCGTTTTAAGCTCTGTGCCCAAAGTTGGTGGGAAGTAACCCACTTTCCGAGCCAGGTCTGTTTTTTCCCAGATTAGCACCTTGGGCCCCTTGTCAGATTTTTTTCTGTGGATGTGAAGAGGTTACGATCCATTTTTTACCTCATCGTATCTCTTGCGAGCCGATTTACTCGTATTTCGTCACTTAGCTATTAGGCTGGCCCAAAAGTCGTGCACCATCAATCGTTTTTCGAATCAGAATTCCTTGGTTCTGAATCGAAATTCTTTGGCAATAGAATGGGTTTAAGTGTCCTACTAAATAGTTCTCGGCTATAAAAACTGGCAGGTCAGGTTCTATCCGTGAACGATGATGTTATGATTGTTTGAAAAAGGAGTGTAAAATTTGATACAGGACTTTTGAGCCAACCTAGTATTCAGGGCAGAGTGATGGATTAAATATATTCGATTCGAAAATTTGACATCGAATAACTCCAAATTTCGGATTTTCATGGAAGGAAGAAAAGTGCAGCGCTTGAGGAATGAAAAAAAAGGAATCCGGGAATTCTATCGAACTTTCATACTTTTTGAGTTTTTATGAATTAATGACTAAATTAATAAAGCTATTCGGTCTTTATTCGGCACTTTGTATAGTTAGTTTAGTTATCCTAAGGCGGGTTTTCTTGTAAATACATAATCCCCAAGCTACGACCCGCATCCTTTGCTAACCCCTGCTGGACAATAATATTATTATCTTGTTATTATATATTAGGTCGTCCCATAAATAATGGCCGCTTTGAAGCTGGGCTTCGCAAGGCGCATGACTACAAAAATCGCGGAACGAAGGAATGACGAGGAGGTTCCAGCATGTAGATGGCTCACGCATTGTGCTTTCGTTCAGGAATTGTCTACCTAGGTCCTAAATTGGTGTGGTCATAAAGTTTCAAATACTCTTGGTTGCAGCCATTATTTTTGGGACAACCTAATAGTTTCGTCCAGGATGTTTCCTTAATTTTTCTTGTGGTGGTCAAATTTCCTTACCCATTCGAAACAGTTACTCAACCACTCTGCTCCTAAAGATTTTATCTCCCACTAAACATTCACTCGATACCTACGTAGCATTTTTTCCCACAGTAATGAGTCTTCTCCTGCAGACACTTCGCGCCTTTTTCCCGGTCTCCCACTGATTGATTATCGGCCAAGGATCGATAGAAGTCCGGAGGGCAATGGCATCGCGCTGGCTGCCGAGCGTCCCTCTGCTTTACAGCCCCAGGATTCTGCGTAAACATTCTTCGGACTATTAGCAGTCTGTCTGGGTTTCTCTTGCGATCTTGGCTGATCACGTCGATTTCGTTGCTTTTCACCTTTGGAGCGGATTTTGCACAGATCACTGAACAAATATTGTTTACAGTTATTTTAAAATCTTTTTACTGTACATGTTTCCTGCTTACATTTCTCATTTCCATTAGTTATCATGTTCTTTTCCGTTTTCATCCGCAACCATTTCGATCATTTCCCCATTATTTTTTTCCCATTCGTCTCCTCAGCGAGGAATTTGTTCCTGACATTGGTCAGGCGAAGTTTACAGTGGGATGTGTAGTAACATCCACAACTGTCCAGAACTGGCTGGCTTGGAAAATATGTTAGGCAGTTAAGTAATCGATGGGCAGGGGAACCCTTTATCCATGTATTTTTTTACATACATGGTTTTATAATACATTGTGTATGAAATATACAATGTTATGATGGGAAAAATATACACGCAACCTCAGTGAGGAAACATGATATTTGTGCGTA
The DNA here is from genome assembly GCA_000688135.1 of Ancylostoma ceylanicum. Lineage (NCBI taxonomy): Eukaryota > Metazoa > Nematoda > Chromadorea > Rhabditida > Ancylostomatidae > Ancylostoma > Ancylostoma ceylanicum. The sequence continues at coordinate 519,856 of JARK01001359.1, read as the reverse complement.
ATCCATGGTCATTCATTAAATCTGTTCTTTTCTATCACTCTTTTTTCACATTTATTGGCCCATTGATTGTAAGTGATGCACATAACATTTTGACAAGTATATGATTTTAATTACATCGACTTTTTCATTTCTTTGTTTATTTTGTGCGTGCGTTTTTCATCTTTTATTATCATTTTCTACTTCCAGTGGTGTTCTTCATTATTCTCTTATCTCTTGCACATCTCTGTCTTTTTCAATGTTTTTTTTTTGGTGTCATCCAGAGAAAAGCTACTAGAAACATCTGACTTGCGCATTCAACCAATCAAAGTGTGGGGGTGAGACGTAAGCCACGCCCACAAGAGAGTTTTCCACCTATTTAAGTTACTCCTCATTATTGAAACTTACCTGTCTGTAATCTTATTGTTAGATGAAAAGCAAGTAGATGCTTCTAAACTATTCAAGGTCTATAATTTCTGGCTGAGAGAGCAGACCTTTGAAATTTTGGCACGTGTCCAAGATTAAACCACAGGCCCCAATATTCTCCAGCGCATCGTACTGTAAAAATAATGCTTCGAAAAATCCATGAATTCTGTAGAACTGAAAGCAAAAAAAAACTGCGTGACAATTTTCCCTCCCTTTCCATTCTATGTTCGTTATATCTGTTTCTCTTGTATCAGGGTGGTGCGAAAGAAATGGTGCATTTTTTTCCCAAAACCATGTAATTTTTTTTGGACATATTATTCAGATATGGTTACATACTTCAAATACCCGTCGAATTATCCAGAAAAATTGCAGTCTCCTGCCGCTTTTCGCAACTAGCAAATCCCTATAAGAGAAAATTTGCCAATGTTTACGACCCAAAAACGAAAATTTTATTGTTCTTCGCTTCTCAGTTTTCCGAGTTCTCTGCGCAGGACCTCAGGAACATTTTGTTATGAACAATGGTCTCTGCTAATCAAAAGAAATAGATCTTCTGCCGAGGCTTCCGTTCTTTAAAGTTATGGGAAAAATAAGGTCAACCCAAAAATGCGCCACTTCTTTTGCACCAACCTAATATTTTGTTCCCACTCACTATGAGTTTACGACTACGGCCTTTCCATCAAAATTCACGGGACTTTGTTTTGGCCTGCGTCCGTTGAGCTGCGTCACGTCATCACCAGTAACCAGTTCGCTCTAAAAGCCTATTGTCTACACGGGTCCGAGGCACGACTACGAGGTTCGGCTGTTCTGTTATGTAGCGTCTTGTGATAGTTGCTGCTGTCTCCTTGTCTTTTCTGATTAGCTTGAACTTTTATTAGTGACGCTCGTCGACAATTGTTTTGTGACGCTCAGCGCTGCTGCTGAGTCTTCTGCTGTAGCTCTGAACATTGATGTTCGTGTGCTAGCCAGGGATTTGCCATCCACACTGCCTTCTTCCTGCAGGACACCTATGCAGTTTTAGCGTTCGGGGGGCACATTTGATTATTTTCCCTCAAAATTCATTTCCAGTCTGTTCATTTATTCAATCCGCTGGAATTCTTTTTAAAAGGACGTATTAAGATGCATAAAGGGGTTCCATCTTCGTGAACAGGATCCGTGTCTGTGAACGTTCGTACGTGGCAGTTTATGTAGGTATGATGCGATGGACTTTCCATGAAATTCAACGAATTTCCTTGACTACCAGTGAGTCAACTAGAAGTACTAGTATTCGCATAGGTACATATTTTTGAGTTGGCCGATGTTCGAATGTTCGATTGTGAATAAGTTGAAGAGTGTAATTCCTAGAGAAACGGGGGCCCTTCAGCCTTTTAGCGGAAAGAATAATGGCTACAGAGCTTTTTGTTCTTAGATTTCTCGAAGGGTGTCTAATTTTATTCTTATTTGTTCATTCATTTATCCATTTAATTAATACTCCGTAAGAATTTGCAAATTAAAGAACAACAAACGACTAAAATTTTGCAGAGGATCTTCACTGGGCCTTCTGGTCGCAGTAAAGTAATTTTTCATTGTAGGGACAGGCCTCGAATGACTGTGAAAAATAATTATTTTCGTGATATATGCCAAGTTTCGAACTAAAAAGATCGTGAAGATCAAATACTAGACGTTTCTAGGTAGCCATGTACTCCGAAAAGTTTTGCGGGATTCGCGTTATCCGCGGGATCTCAGGCATTTACACATAACTTCTTTGAGAATGAGTATCAGAAGTTATCGAAATGACGAGAAAAAGACGAACTCTGCTGAAGTAACTCAGCAACTTATCCATTTTTTGGGACGACCCCCCCCCCACCTTACTGAACCGTCAGAGAGGGTGCCCCCAAGCGTAGATCAACAAAATCGTTGGTTTTTGAGTGAGTCGTGCGAACTGCTATGACGTGTCCGCGTAGCATAGTGGCTAGAGCGGTTGTTCACCGTCCAGGCGATCAAGGGTTCGGATCCCGCCCAGTTTCGGTCTTTTGCAAATAATATATGCTATCTTCCCGTACGTCCGCTGCACTTATCTGACAAACACCACCATAAAAAGTAGCCCGGATGGCTCAGTGGTAGAGCGGCGGATTACAATCCGTCCCTGTCGCTGGTTCCACTCCGTTGGAGATCTAAAAGTTAAGCGCAGGTTCTGCTCGGCAGTTGCTGCGATGCAGTGTTCGGGGTTCACTGCACGACGTCCCCCAGGATCTCACAACGGGTAGTCCAGGAAGGCTTCCGGCAACGTTTTGCATGAATCGGAGGACTTTTTTTTCGATTTCCATTCAGTGAATCCTCCAATGGTTATCCATTTTAAAAGAAGGAGATGTAGGCATGAGATGTAGGCTCCCTCAATCATTTTTCTCTGTTTCAAGCCAGGACTCATGGTAATTTCGCTCTCGCAGATTCCGCCATATCATTAAGTTCAGCATTATGATGATAACGAGAACAGTTCCGCCAATTCCGAGGAAAAACGCAGTTTTCATAGCCAGTTTAACTCGTTTGCGAAGAATGGCCGGTTGTCAGGGTTTTACGTGGATAGAAGTCGGTTCCATTTCTTGGCATTCTATTGTCTCTTCTTTTTCGTGCACTCTTGCAAGCTCCCAACCTTTTCTCGTATTCGAAGAACTCTTTTTCCTTTTTACACTGTTTCTGTTTGGTTTTGTGCCACTTCGAGAAACAGCTGCTCTTTCTCGGTTTTACTGGTCTTCTGGGCAGTAATTTTAACGTTTTGGAGATTCATTTTCACACAATTATCCATGCTGTCTGGGGGAAATTTTTGTCTCTAATTCTTCGCGAATATTTTTAGATATTTTTCTGGTCAGATTTACTGTTTGAACTACTGTTGCTTTGGTACCGTCCACGTAGGGTTGGCATCCTTTTGCTGTTCTCCCGCCCGGACCAGCCCTCGTGTCACTTTCGGGAATGTCAAAGCCGTCACAAGTGTTGATCATAGGATCTGTCCGACATCATTGTGATTGAGGTGCTTGGCCGGGGCGATTTTTTGTTTCTCCACCGCTTTCATCGCCACGAGTTTGACATTTTCGTTGGCTTTTACTAGGTGAATACTCTTGGTATTTGATTCTGTGCAATGCATTTGCATCTGTTGAACCATGTGGGATTACTATCAAGTATTTTCTGGACGTTTCACGTGTTATAAACCTTAACGGATAAAAATACGCAAAGCCGGCTGGAATTAATGTGCTTCACATTTCCTTATTTTGGCTTTTTAGTTCTTCGCTGTACATCCTAAACCTTTTGCAACTATGTATGTGAAATCTGTCTTATGTCTGCATCACGGCAAACGGAAAACTTTTAAACTATGACCCAGTATTGAGTTTTCATTTCTCTCTTTTCTTGGGAGTTTAGAGACCTATCCCTGCTCCTAGGTGGGAGATTTTTTCCGGAAGCCAACTACTGAAAAATTTGGTCAATGATGGGACAAGAAACTTGATAAGGCTGCTCAAAATTCTTTCCCCCATCAATATCCACGTGAAGTGGGGGGTGTAGCTGAACGCCTCTGATTGAACAGAAACTGGAACACTGGTGTATCAGTTTTCAAACGGCGTTAAAGCTTGCCGCTGATGCAAGCGCCAGGTTTCCTGACTGCTCCGGATCGTAAACCAGTTTCCCGAGATTGAAATGTGGAAGAAGAATGATTTGGAAGCATATAAAACAGTTCGAGCAGTATAGAGCCTGTGGAAGGGTAACCCAGGTGAATGTGTTGACGCCCTTGTTAATGCTGGGTAGATTTAGGTGGTGGTAACACGTTTACCGTGGGTAATCTCAACGATGCATGCGGATTCTGAGCTCGACAGTCGAAACATGCATAATTTTGACAAAAAAAATTGTGAACCATCAAATCCTGGGGCGCTGTGAGCCCTGGCTTTCTGATTCGTGAAGCATAGAATTTTTCATCTATCTAGTTTTTGCTATATTTTGAGCTATTTGAAAATGGAAACATGATGCACCTTATTTTTATCCATGGATCATCTCTTCGGTGTTAAATAGCGAAATAAATTTGTAAGCCTCGTTGCACATGTAGAGGTCCACAAGGTAACATTACCTGTTTATGCACTACCTGTTTACCGTTTTACCTGTTACAGTCCATTTTGTTACATGTTTTACCCAGGATTTTCTGCTGGGATCAGTGAGCTAAATCGTTCTATGCGAGCTCAGCGAACTCCTCACGATTTCCCTCCATAGGATTTCATTTATTTTCATCCTGTTTCATACGTTTTCTGGTGTTACCGCTTCGCACTTGTTATATCTATGCAACTGGCTATCAAGCGCAATATCGGTAACCCATTCTTCAGAGGTAACTGTAAAGGACGTTTACCTCTTTCATTTGAAAGCTGGTACCTCTGTAACAGCCCCATATGTAGGCCTATGATACCCCCTATGGTAGCTGAAAGGGTCCATATTACATCTGCCTGGCTGTGATTGAATGAGCGCTACAGGATCATCCCTTGTATGCGTAAATCTTTGAGGGTTCAAGAGCTTATTTAGCAATCTTCCAAAGTGGAATCATGGTAGAATCCTTAATATAGCGAGAAGAGGATCCAAGGCTGTTTTCAAAGTGATTAGGGATGATGCTGCTAGGAGTATTCATAGTGACTTTCGATATCTTCATATTTTAATGGCAGATTTTCTGGAATGAACGTAGTATCCTCTTACTAACAATGTTAAAACTATGGGTATGATCCATAATTTACGCCGATTTTTTAAACTTTTTCTTTGTCGAAATTTGACCTATAAAAGGATGTTCGTGCACAGACACTATTGGAAAGCGTAAAATTCCACTACCAATTCCATTATTTGTTATTTTATTCGAATCCGACCTATGAGACAATCTTTTGAAACAAATCCAGCAAAAAATCCAGAACAAAACCGGATTCAACAAGGGGGTAGGAATGAAATTTTGAGTCCCTTCCCAATTTCGTTGTTGAATCAAAAACCATCGAATAGAGTATGAAACATCCAATAATAGAAGACTTCAAATTACTCTCAGGAACAGAAGCATTTTAGAATAAAAATTTGTCTAACCTGAGGGTAGCTGTTCAGGGACCTATGGGTCTCCTTCACGGGGTTCCATGAGATTTCTGATAGCAGCGAGGGTTTCAGGAATAGAACCTATTTCTTAAGCTTGAATGAGGGGCAGAAAATGGAGTGTTGAGCTTTAGAAGTGTAGGGTACGCTTCATGGTGCAAGAATTACCATCATGGTTTGAAGTTGTCTTTAGAAATCTTTGTATTTATAAGATAAAAAACCTGTCCTACCGCATATGCACATCCAGACCGCAAGAACCCTTTGCCAGGTCATGCAACAAGGATGCTGAGCACACCTGAGATGACTCTTGCCATTCTTCGTGGAAAAGAAGCCAAGATTTGATAAACCCAGTGGTCTTAATCGAACGAGCAAAAGCCGGACATAAATAGAGAAGAATTCGGCACAAGTAGTGGTTTTATGCCCAGAAAAGGAAATGTTCGAGTTAGATGGACAAAATAGATGTCTTCACAATCGCGTCTTATTCATTGCTTCCCTTCTAACCGCAGATAAAACCAGTCCACAAATTCAGACCATTAAAATGGGCGCGGTTCCATTTGGAACACATCAATGAGAAAAAAAAGAACGTGCTGTGAACGTGCCGGTTTGGATGGCGGTACTGTGTCGTCTCCAGGCAGGTATTGAATTGTCTTGTGAAAAAAATCAAGGATTATTTTGAATTCGTTGAAAAGATATGTATTATTTCACCAGTTCATGGGGTATACAAAGGGTCATGCTAGCCAGAACAAGGTAAAAACCAGTGAAAATATCTCAATAATGAAATCAAAGTATTGATTGCAACCGCACCATCTGTTCCCCGGCGTCACCGTTTCGTTCAACACTTTTCGGAACACATGCTCAGATCCACGGGAGCTGGACTCTGTTGTCCAGTTCCATTTTCCCACATATGCAGATTTTGTGGTCTAGAATTTGCTTATTGCATAGGTGTTTTGGGTCCTGGAGGCCTGGATTCATGGAGATTATTCAGGATATTCGTGTTATCACTCTTACTAATGATGGGTAAATTGGCGTCGTGTTAACATGTTTACCTTGGGTAATCTCAATGATGCGGCCTTTGATGTGGCCGTTCAGCTGCAGTGCCCTTAGTATTCGTTTTTTTTTGAATTCCTTAAATCCTTCTTACTGTTAAGTATGTATTATCCAAGCATATCAATTCTTACCGCCTAAATGAATAATAAGTGCATAAGAATAATGACGGAACTCTTATTATTTACTCTTAGACTCTTACTCTTTACTGTTACTTAACCGTTGAGTAATTTGTTTGGTCCGTAAATTAAAAAAATCTAATCTGGAGGGGTGAGTTTTAAGAACCGCATCCATTTTGCTACTCGTTTCAAGGCTTATTTTCGTCTATTTGCCAGGTTTATTCAGCTGAAAAGTCAATTTTCCCAAGGTTGAACCAGCGTTATATCAATCTGGATTGATTTGCAAGTGCTGCGGTATTCCTGCCTAGTGTGGTATGCTAAAATTGTAGCCAGAAATCATATTGGTGGGCTAGTGATGTTAGAGTTGGAACAATTTGATGTGAAAATCATTAGAAAATCCTACAACTTCCTAAAAGGAGAAATCCACAATTTACAATCCTCCAATCCTACAACGAGACGTCCCGGCCGCCTCACTGAACCGTCAAGGAGGGCCCGACCAACCGTGCACACCCGGGAATGTTTTGCGTAGATCAAAATGGTTGGTTTGTGGGTGGATCGCGCGGTCTGCCAAGTTGTGTACGCGTAGCGTAGTGGTTCGAGCGTTTGTTCGACGTCCTGGCGGACAAGGGTTCGGATCCCGCCTGATCCCGGTCTTTTGCAAATAATATATGCTGTCTTCCCACACGTCCGCTGCAGTTATCTGACAGATACCACTATCAAAAGTAGCCCGGATGGCTCAGTGGTAGAGCGGCGGATTGCAGTCCGTCCCTGTCGCTGGTTCCACTCCGTTGGAGATCTAAAAGTTAAGCGCAGGTTCTGCTCGGCAGTTGCTGCGATGCAGTGTTCGGGGTTCACTGCACGACGTCCCCCAGGATCTCACAACGGGTAGTCCAGGAAGGCTTCCGGCAACGTTTTGCAAAAATTTTTGAAAAAGACAAAAAGTTGTTCTAGGCTTAAGCTTAGGCTTAGGCTCAGGCTTAGGCTTCTTGGGCTTATGCTTAGGCTTAGGCTTAGGCTTAAGTTTAGGCTTAAGCTTAGGCTTAGGCTTAGGCTTGGGCTTATGCCTAGGCTTACTCTTAGGCTTAGGCTTAGGCTTGGGCTTGGGCTCAGGCTTAGGCTTAGGCCAGGATCTCACAACCGGTAGTCCAGGAAGGCTTCCGGCAACGTTTTGCATAAATTTCTCGCAAATCCTGCTAAAGTTTTCAGATTCTACGGCTGCTTGACATCTTACTTAACGATGATGATCTGGGTAATAATGTGTTAAATTTAGCCAGTCGTCGATGAAATCACGGATAAATTGAAAGGTTGCAAACATAGAATTTCGAGGATTTTCGCAACGTTCGGCGTTTGTGACTAGTGATTTTAGGTTAAATGTATGAGAATGCCTTGGAAACCTTTCCCTGCTTCCCAGGCAAGCAACATCCCGTATCTTTCAAAGGGAGTGTTGGGAAAGGCGTCGGATCTCATCTTCAGAAGCCTAAGCAAGTGGTCCGCAGCTTAACACATCCCTATTAAACGGCCTTCAGAACAGTTCAGCGCTTACAAATGCCAAGCAAATCCTGTCACTGTTTTCCCATGCATGTTTTCAACATGTTTCTGATGACTCATGTTTTCTCCGTGTGTTTCTCGGTCGCCTGACAGACGTCATCTCCTTGATGCATCTCCCTACGTCTCCTCTCAGTCTAATCCAGCCCTAGCTGCGTGCTGCTCGGTGGATATCCGCCGGTTTGTCACCGCAAACGCCAATGCACCACTGACTGAGCAAAAAAAAACGTCCATCGTCAAGTGCTGTTGACTCATACTTCTTCTCAAGAGTGTTCTGTGGATTTTCGGCTGTCTTTGAGATTGATTGCTAGGAAATCCGTGTGATATCCTGTAATCCCTGCTTAATCGTTATCGTTCGCTTGCTGTTTGTAGCGCTGTCCATTAGGTGATTGGCAAAATAACCCTGGATTGTGATATTTACATACTTTTCTTCGTATGACAACCGTTGAGTACCGCTAGGTCCAGAAAAATCTTGCAAGGCTGGAACCAGCCCCGTGCTTCCTGTACATCTCTCCGATTCTTCGTTCGTTACTGGTCTGGATTTGAGTCTTTGCTTTTATCCAGCTTATTCCAGAGGATATAGGGCAAAATCGTTCCTCGTCACCATTACCTTTTGCACTTTTTTCTGGTCTTGGGAGAAATCTGCTTTCATGAAAGCTGGCTTTCAGAAAAAATGACCGTCAGAACGTCATTTTACACCCAGGCAACCACTGTTCCTTGAAAAATCCTAGCAACGGACTATGACAATTTGACAGCGGCGGATTGAAAAAAGGGAGCATTTGTGGAAAATTTACCCTCTTCCAGGATTTCTCGATTGGCTCCGAATTTTCAGTAATAAAATCACAGATCGAGGTCTCCGATCATATGTTGTGAAGCGGCCACGGCCACCTGACGACCAGCGGAGCCAGTGGACAACGTAGCAGGCGCCCCTCTCTGCGGCCAGATACCTTGAGACAAATCGATCCATGGAAAAATTGGTGGAATGGGGAATCTTTTCGGGACTCTGGAAGTTCTTGGCGATTTTGAGGCTACTGTGATTGAATAATTGGGCTTTTGAGCCTTCCTTGAATTATTTAAAAGCCTGGATTCTGAGGGATTGGTACCTTCCCTACGCGTGCGCGTGAGTTAGTTACTTCCACACGGAAATTACCTGCTTTTCTTCGTGTACACTCTCTTCCCAGTGGAAAACCGTACTCGACAGAGCGTTGAGCTGTTGAGAAGTCATTATTGTTGAACTATCATTGAAATCAGAGAAAAATATGTACTGTATCTAGTGGAATACAGTATATTTACACCGAGCATATCCCCGTGTTTCTGCGAATTTTTTCTTTTCATCCTACTCGCCTGTTTCTGTGCGTACACCCAGCATAAATTTTCAGTGTGAAAAAATTGTGGATTACTGTCATTTCTCCAACCCCACACCTCTCCTCTACGTACAATTGCTGTCTAAGATACTACTATCTAAACTACCTTCGCCCTAACATGCGGCAGTCCTTTTTCTTAAACACTGTGTAATAATACAACACTACTCTTTGTAGTGTTTTTGTTCCTGGAACACACCATGGTGATATTTTCCGGTTGTTGGGTGCCGTACCACTGTATGTAGTGGTATTTCTCGTTCATTCTCGAAGTCTGGAGAATTTCCTTTACTTTTCGATTTTCAGTTGTAGCTGTTTAAGAAGCAATTTTGTGTGGAAGTGCTACTTCCCAGCATGTTATCCTGGCCAGTACCTTCCCAGCAAGTAATCCTGGTATCGTTCCGCAAGTTTTACAGTGAATTGAGTTTTCGTACTTCGTCTCCTTCTTGAGCATTGACGTCATTGCTTGTGACTGGCTTGGAAATTTCCTTGAACTTTCTTCTTCCAAGATATCTTCCTTATTCCACAGATTTCATTCAAATTTGCATATGTTATTTCTCGTAGTTCTTACTCTTACCCTTACTTCTTACTTTACTGCCTTACTATCATTATTTCCTGCCTTTTATCTTTTTATCCATTCTGTTCTCCAATTCACTTTATGCACCACTTTCTAAAGCCAAGTCTGTATACGTTTCTGCTTTAAATTTATATTTCCCATGACGATATCGTGTTTTTTCTGTCTACGTTCCTGAAAAATTTTCCTGAACCGGCCATGAATAGTCACTCTTAGGTAATTGTTAGAAAACTCCATGGAATCATTTCAGCTGCGATAAAATCCTAGGAATTGGTTTAAAAGACCTTGTTGTTCAAAGCATTGACGTTAATTTCTAAGAGGTTCTGGAAACAGCAGAAATTCACCGAGATCTGTAGGTTTTTCTGTCAACCACTTTTCTGCCCTGTACTTTTCCTCCTAGTAAAATTAATTTAAGTATTATTGTACTGATTCTACCATTTCTTTTGTAAATTCGGGGAAGTTCACCACTGACTTTCGTTCGTGGAAGCCTGATTCCTATTCGTTTTCCCAAGAAAATTCTGTTCTGAATAGCAAGTTTCTTACAGATTTCCATTTTGACTTCGTTGTATCCTGCGACAGAGCAATTTCCAGGCTATTTTTGCATTAGAGGAGGAACTAAGTACATCTTCAGTTCTCTTTGTTCTAATTCCTGCTCCTTCATAGCTATTTTAGCGACGTTTTTTCCTATTTTTCCTAGCATTCCTAGCTCTACATCCTCGTTATATCCTCATCTCGAGCCCTCATCCATGTTTTATGTCGATAACATACGATGTTGTTACGATTTTCCCCGTAATCGCTGCACTCTCATTGCCTCCAGATGTCGGACGCCGCCGGGTCCGTCCCGCATACGCCTGGCGCTCTACGGGCGGACGAGATCATGACGGACGAGGATTTCGTGAAGGCGATCGAGGCGATGGGAGGCGAGAACGACAATGACATCGGCGAATTGCTCAGTGAGTCTAGGATTATTCGTGTGCAAACTGTGCAGGACATCCGTCACTGGGCGGATATCTGTCATGAGGATTACCCTTGCTAAATGAAGTCATTCTCGAGTTCTGTAACGTCCGAAATTCTTGGTTTGTTAAACTGTAAGAGAAACCTCTCGACTGGTATTCGGAGTACAGAAGTTATAAAGAGCGTAAGTGTCAAATCAATTTATACAAATTAAAATTAAATTAAATTAGCGCTAGTTAAAGTAATTCTTGAACCATGGAAAGGTTTTGCTGATGGCCAAAGGGCAGGATCCATGGCGATATCCATGAAATCCGGTTAACATCTGGCTGATCCGGGATTAACGACCTCGGAAGCATGAAATAACATTTCAGCGCTCATAACATTGTGTTTCTTTGCCAATTCTTGCGGTTCCTTGGGCAGAAAGTCAAATTTTCTGGAAAAATCTTAGTTTTGAAGCTATCACTTCTCGCTAAAAACCCTAAAATTTTCATCCTTTGCATAATTCTATTTTCTTAGGATTTTCGTGCGAGTATTTTCATTTTTAGTAGTAGTAATTTGTATTTAACTTTTATTATAATTATTACTATTTTATTGCTATTATTACTAGTTTTATTTCCATTTCAAAGATAAAATCCTAAGACATGAGTAGGGGTAAAAATTAGATGAGTAGGTCCAGTGCGGATTTTTGCAGGATATTTGGTCAAATTCGTAGTAGTAGTAGTGGTAAAATTCAAAGTGCTATTTTTCCAGAAGTAATGAACGAGAATCGCATCATTTCCTGGGAAGAGGCCGAGCGTATCCTGAACGACACCGGCAGTGCCCCCGTGAAAAGCAGTTTGCCAGAACAAACCCGGCCAACGGAACCCGACAACGACACTGATGTCGATCAATGTATCCAGAAATTACTGGATAATGATACTGGCCTCAAAGAGGTCAATTTGAATAACATGAAGGTAGGTAAAAGGGGCTTTACTCCTTGGATTTCTTTTGAAATCCAGCATTGCCAGGATATTTTTATTGATTTTTATCCTGTTTTCAGCGCACACCTATTCCACAAATTCGACGGTTGATCGAAGCATTGGCATATAATGAACACTGCGAACGGCTATCACTTGCAAATATGGGTCTCTACGATAATGACATCGCAGTGAGTACGTCCTGTGCGGATTTTTTCCAGGATATTTAGCCGAAATCGCTTCAAGAAGTGGTTTTCTCGTGTTTTCTCTGTGTTCATGGATAAATTTTCGACATATACCCACTTGGGTAATGTTTCACATTTGGGGAGTAGGGGGATCTCCAGAAAAAAAAAATTGAGGGGTCTGAAGCTGTAGAGGCTTGGCATGCCAATTCCAAATGTGTCATCGATATTTCATCGCAACGTCACTCATAGGAGTACGGTAGTTATACGGTAGGAATCGCGAGGAAACCGCACGAAAAAGAAATTAGCGTAAGAAATGACTATCTCTCCGCTCTTAGACTGTCCTATACAATTTTTCCGATAATTCTGTGAAAAAGACTTTATATCCTTACTCATTACATTACTTGTCTGACCTTATTGTGGCTGTTCCAAGCATTTCTTGTTTTTTTTTTCATCAATTTTTAAATTAATTTCAGGTCTTGATAACAGTTGTTGAAATGAATACCGCGTTGAAAAAGTTGAATCTGGAGACGAACTACCTTAGCGGCGATTTCTTCGCCAAACTCTTCAAAGCGGCACTCGTCAACCAGACTTTGGAAGAAGTGAAAGCTGTCAACCAAGTGAGTGGTTCAGGACTTGCTTGAAACTTTTTCGCCATTCCATGCTCTCGACCATTATCATTTTGTCGTTAGAGTCTGTTGTAACACGACTTTTTTAATCCTTGGATGCTGTACGGCTACGGCACTTCGGTAAGAAATATTGCAACGGAAATCTAGGGAACGGAGTTTTTTTTATAGAAATGAAGAAATATCTACAGAAAGCACTAAAAATTTTCGCAGAATTGCTAAGAAGTGTACGCGTGGCATAGTGGATAGAGCGGTTAATCGCCGTTGCAGCCACCAAGAGTTCGGATCCCGTCCGGTCCCCAGCTTTTGCAAATACTATGCTGCCTATCCGTACGACCGCTGCACTTATATGACAAACACTCGCTCAAAAAGTAGTCCGGATGGCTCAGTGGTTAGAGCGGTGGATTGCAATCTGTCGAAGTTGTAGCCGAAAAATGTTGAAATTTTCGGTGTTCGACACTAATTAGTGCTTGTCCGAAAGCTTGCCAATAAAACATCAAACAGGAGTCTACAACGTTCAAGACCACAACACGGAAAAACTAATTAGTGCGTGATATCAGGAAAATTAACGAAGAATTTCTTGAAATATTTGGTGACAGCCGCTCAAAATCAGTACAATCATGTGAAGATCATTCACATATCTGAGTCGCATGGTGCATTCCTTTTTCAAAATCATTAACTTTCAAAGAGGATCTGTGAAAGCCCCGCAAATCCCTGCAAACTGGTATCGTCGTGTACGAATTTGATTTTCTCGGTCGTTTGTTGGCATTTTGCGAATCTACAAGCGATTGGAAGCAAGCACTGATGTTCCTTTATGGTCGTCCACTTCTTTCGACTTAGGTGGTCCCGCTTCGACAGCTTCGGTACTCGAATTCCCACGATTGGTTTCATTGCGGATTCCCAGTGAACCGATGAATTCGACATGCATGGCTTAATCTTTAAACTGAGCACCTAGCGCTGACAGAATCGATCAGGCATTTGACGCATGTGGAGAACCTGCACTACTCTTGTTTGGGAATCTGCAGGAATTGACGCGTAGTTAGCATGTGCGTCAAATACGTGATTGTTTCTGTCAGTGCTATATGCTCAGTTTAAAGATTAAGCTGTGTATGACGAGTTCATCGGTTAACTGGCAATCCGCAGGAGCCGTCGCCCAAGGTGCCCAATTGCGTCAAATACCTGATTGATTCTGTCAGCGCTATATGCTCAGTTTGAAGATTAAGCCATGCATGTGGAGTTCATCGGTTCATTGGATCCCGCAGGAACTGTCGCGTAAGGGGCCCATGTGCGTCAAATACCTGATTGATTCTGTCAGCGCTATATGCTCAGTTTAAAGATTAAGCCATGCAAGTCGTGTTCATCCCGCGAGCAACGCGAATTCCGCGAAAATTTTCCGATTCTACGGCTGCGATTGTAATTCCATACAAGAATCTATCTATTCTAGCGAAGGTTTTTTTGTTCTGTGCTAACATGTGACTGTTCGTCGATGCAAGGACTGGTCTCCGAACTATTAGGTTGTCCCAAAAATAATGGCCACAGCCTTGTGATGAAGTTCCGGAAGTTTACAACTCTACTATCTCGAAAGCTAGACATGAAAATTTGGAATCGCCGTGAACAAAAGGAACTTGTCCGAATTGCTTTGTCCGAATTTCGAGAACATTTTATCATTTTCTCATTTTTACGGCCCTTACAGAAATCTGTCCCATTCGAGCCAGGAATGAACAAAGAAAGCTAACCATTTGCTTGACCTCATTACGGATTTTTTACGGTGTTTTTCAGGGTGTTTCTTTTGCAACTGTAGCCGAGAAGGAAATCATTGACAGCATCGTTGCAAACACAGGATTGACGAAGGTATCTGCTCTGAATCCATTTTATTTATTCACTTAAATACATAAATTCTATTGTATCTGGTCGAATAACATGACCATTCAGATCTCCATCAACCTAAGGTTGCCGGAGGGACGACATAAGGTCGAAAATGCCACATTGAGAAATGGCGAATACAGTACGTTTTTTCTGGAAACTTTATCCTGGGAATAATATAGAAATCCAGGAAAATTCATCTATACGTCTTTAGAGCGCATTCTCCGCCGTGAAGCTGCTAAGAAAGCGAAATGGGAAGCCGAAGAGTTGGCGAAAAATCCAGTGGTGAGACCTTAATCCTCAGCTCGTCCCACCAAACCACCACCGATTTCGCGCCAGTATATACACATTTGTAAAGTTGTTTGTCATGTTTACTCCTCTAACTAAGGCAAAATTCACTTAATTCACTTAATTCCCCTCACTCTATGACCTTAGTCGGTTACTGTTGTCATGTTTACCTTTACCTACTCGTATGCTCGTACTTTCCACTGTTCTAGCCGCATCTGCCTAAGGAACCTAAAAAGGAACCTAAGAAGCCGTTAGGCGCCGCCGCTAAACCGGCCAAGGTGCGTTCCAGCCGTGTGTGGGGCCGCTGCTAGTTTCGCATGCGCTTTTTCCAGCATCCGAGTTTCTTAGCGTTAGCGTGTGGTGATTTCCATTTTCGGTTCGAGTGTTTTCGTGTGTTCCACGTCCGGTGTCAGTGTTGTGTGTGTACTTCAATAAAAGATGTCTGTGTGGATTATATTCATGTTTGTCCGTGTCTGTCCAGGTTAAAATGAAGTCATTCAAGTCATTACACGTTTGAACGGAGATAAACCTCCAACATTGACAATATTTTCATGTCAACCAATGACAAGCGTGCTGTGGCCCCGCCCACTGTGCCAAATGTCCCGTGTGATTAAAAAAAATAACAAAATTTATGAGAGTGAACACTGCAGTTATAGCTAACATTAGACAGACGATCAGCGTCATTGACGAGGTTTTGCCGAGCCGTTTTGTTTGTGGATTAGCGGATTAGAGAGTGTTAACCGAACCGCTCTCACCATTGACAGCTTTCGTTCAGGCAGCCCCCGCTAACGCTAACGACACCACTAAGGAACCCGTGGCACCAAAACCGACAACCTCCGTTGCTCCGAACAAACCGGCACTTACTAAACCTGTCACATCTAATGTTGCCAATCCGACGGTCGCGTCGACAGCAAAGGAGAAGAAGAAGGAAAACGCAGCAGAAATTCCGGAGAAAGTTCCTGAGAAAAAGCCACTTGTGCCTAAGAAGAAGGAAATCAACGCAAATACTGCAGAAAAAGTTCCTGAAAAGAAGCCGCTTGCCACAAATGCGGAGAAAATCCCCGAGAAAAAGCCAGTAGTTCCGAAGAAGAAAGTGGACGAGTCCCCGCCCGCTACTCCCCAGGACAAGAAGGTCTCCAGCAAAATCTCAGCCTTAGCCAGGAGGATATCCGACGCCGACCAGAGCCCCACGCCCGTTATCCGGATAAACGTACCCGTCAAGAAGGGTGGCCCTGTACCCGCCAAAAAACCCGTCTTGTCATCTGAACGGACGGCGACGGAGAATGCAAAGGACGAGGTGAAGCCGTCGAAACTCCCGGAGAAGAAGCCCGTGGTGGAGTCAAAGGTCCAAGCGATGAAAAATCGCTTGCTGAAGAATGAGCCGGCCCCGGCAAACACTTTTGTTCCTAAGGATAAGAAAATTCCTGCTCCACTGAAGCAAACGAAACCCATCAGTGAAGCAAACGGTGTCTTACCCGCTGAGAAGAAACCGAGGTTAAGCGAGGTGAAGAAAGACCCGTCAGAGGACGCGGTCAGCAAAGAGGACGACTCACATAATGTGGAAAAATCCACAGCATCTCCGCCAGCAAAGAAACCCGCCAAGAAAATCGTCAAGAAAAAACCCGACTCACTCCCGAAGCCCCTTTCCGACGCGGAACGGGCAAAAGCCGAGAATGAACTGTCCCCCGACAAGGAGGAGGAGGAGAAAAACGCCAAAACGCCACCCAAACCGCCGCCAAAACCCACCAGCGCCGCGCCGCCGGTCGCGCCGCGGAAGCGGCTTGGTTGAACCGCAGCACTATGTTCGTCGTTCATCGCAATGCGTGTATCGTGAATGCTTGGGTCACACACAAACACAATCAAAGCCAGTATTTCTACCGTATTTTTTTTGTAGTTACCGTACGCCTAACTGTACATACTGTCGTTTTTGTACATCTATGTTTGATGATAATATATTGTTGTATGGGAGAAAACTAAATTTTTTTCTATGGATTGTAGGGAGGCAGCGGTGATTTTGTGGATTTTCCTGGCGCTGTCAGGGATCCAGAACGTATTTCTAACATTCTTATGCTTTAAACACTATCTCTAAGTACTCATAGGGTATGTTTACTTACCCAAGGTGGACAGTAAACCTCTTAACATAACAAGAGAACCTTGGCTGCTCCTATGCTTGGAAATACTATCGCTTCTTGTTAAACAAACGTAATTCGCTGAGTTTTTTTCAATGAAGGAAGGCTTACCCAACCTTCTGAAACCGGATCCAGAAGGTTTCTCCGCCTAATCAGCCGCTCTCACGCTTCAAAACCTCGAAACCTCTTCTAATTTTCGTGTCTCGCTCGAAAATCAACCAACTATCACTGATCCATAACCGCAACTTCCGGATTTTTCCAGCAGATTTTGCCAAATTCAGGAAGAGGGTAAAAAGGTAGCGATCGACCAGCCGATGGCCGTCTACAAGCTGCGACGTCGACCAACGAAGGATGCCGCAAAAACGAACAAAAAAGACATGGCATAGGTATCCGAGGCGCCGGTTCCGTACCTAAATCGCCTTCCATGAAAATGCTTTCTCCGCTAGTAAGTCGTTAAGGTCCTTAAGAACTATGTGTATATGATTGTAATGTGTGGGATTAGCGAAACTGTTGTAATTTTTAAATTTCTAAGTGACTACACATAGTCTCCATATCATTACGGTTCGACTATTCCATAACTTATTTCCTGATGATCGCATTAACGTCTTTGTCCATTCTGGAAACTGATGTGGAGTACAAATTCTCGTCTAACGTCCATCGATTTCTTTCATCGCATTGCCAGTTGCCCGTCACAATAAACTCGTCCGCTCGTATTTTTTATTACAAACCCGTAGAAGAGGAGAAAAAAAATGATACAAACAAATTATGACGTAGTATCACAGCAAGTTAGCGAAAGCAGCTTTCTCGATGTCCCAGTGAGACCTGAAAAACTGATGAAATAAACTTGACGGAGCGAAATGCGAACAGGATTTTCCGGGAAGAAACTGGACAAGAATCTTGGATTTCTGGATTTCGTATCGCTCTAGAAACTGCACAAAAACTGAAGGAAAGTCCTTCACGGGTATTTTTTTCTCGAGCACCTGTGGATTTCAACCAAAACCAATGTAATCCAAATACTATTTAATATCATGTCAACATAATATATAACCCAAACTTTATTGTCCACCTCAGAAATTTATGCAAAATATTACCGGAAGCCTTCCTGGACTACCCGATGGAGATCACGGGGGGGATCGCATAGATATATATATAGCATGTTACCGAATAAGCCAATCTGCTGGAAATTCTGGAAGCTCCCCTAGGCTTAAGCCTAAGCCTAAGCCTAAGCCTAAGCCTAAGCCTGAGCCCAAGCCTAAGCCTAAGCGTAAGCCTAGACCCAAGCCTGAGCCTGAGCCCAAGCCTATGCCTGAGTCTAAGCCTAAGCCTAAGCCTAAGCCTAAGCCTAAGCCTAAGCCTAAGCCTAAGCCCATACCTACGCAGATGGAAAGATTGGCACGGTTTTCGCTTATTCTTCGTGTTTTCTAGATAAGTTTAGTTCCGAAACGAACATAAGCAAAGAATTTGCGGTTTGAGATGCAAATTTGTCAGAAAAAATAATTTTGATCCGTGTCTTGAGCGTTTTCTTTGAAATTTTACGCCGAATCTCGCAGATTTACCACAGATCCGTCGTGTGATCGGCTAACACTGTAGTGATTGTGGAGAACATCCAGTAGAAATCACGTCACGTTCGTCATTTCCCCCGTCAACACACCAAATCCACGAATTTATTGGATTTTCCAGCAATTTCTGGCCAATTTCAAGCTGATACCGGTGCTTGTACTGATTGGTAATCTGCTAGCGATTTCGGCCATGCAGGCTACTTTTCTGAAGGTGTTTGACAGATTAATGCAGCGGCCGTACGGGTGAGCAGCATGGAATGCAATGAACAACGCGATCTGCCAAGATGTGTACGCATAGCCCAGTGGTTCGAGCGTTTGTTCGCCGATCTAGCAAACGAGGGTTCGGATCCCGGATGGTCCAGGTCTTTCGCAAATAATATATGCTGTGTTCCCGTACGTCCGCTGTACTTATCTGACAAACGCCACCTTAAAAAATGGCCCGGATGGCTCAGTGGTAGAGCGGCGGATTGCAATCCGTCCCTGTCGCTGGTTCCACTCCGTTGGAGATCTAAAAGTTAAGCGCAGGTTCTGCTCGGCAGTTGCTGCGATGCAGTGTTCGGGGTTCACTGCACGACGTCCCCCAGGATCTCACAACGGGTAGTCCAGGAAGGCTTCCGGCAACGTTTTGCATAAATTAGGTATTAATAAAACAATGAATAAACCTTTTCTCACAAGGTGTCAATAAGGTGTTCTCAACACATTTGTATGTGCACTTGAATGTGTCACCGGACATTTTTCATGTCTTTTTTTAATGATCACATTAAAAGTAAATAAATAAATCAAAATGAGGATAATTTAGGAGTACCAACCTCCCTTTTGATGCTGAAGCTGCCACACTCCCAGAATATTTTGTATCCATCGAACATCGCTGGACCAATATCAGGCAGTAGACGATCAGCCACAACGCTGCAGCCGTCCCCAACACGAATACCATCTCATAGGCTCCCATCCTTGACGTCTACAGCAGCACACTAAGGCGCTTCGTGCATAATCTTAACAGAATTCGCTATAAGATCAGCAACTGACGAGCAGCGCCAATGCGGTCGAATAGTCGGAGAGTTTCCAAGACTTTTAGTCAGAGTGACTGGATATTAAAAGCTGTGCCCAACAGCTGCCCTCGGCAATAAAGTTATAATGAAATTGGTGTTCGGAGCGGAGAAAAGCTTTTAAACCTTCTGGAAATGCCTGATTTTTTACTTGTAAATCCAGCTATAAACACAGCGAGTCGCTAGGGAGCTGCAGCTCGCATGTGCACGTGCTCTGCAAGCGTTTTGCCTGTTTAATCCAACTTTTTAGGTGGAGTCAGCTACTTACACATAAGTAGGAGTAAGACCTAATAGCAAAAAAACCTTTTTGACCACTGACTTCAAAAAATGGTACTGCTCCAGGAAAAAAAGAATGCATTCCTACCATGAAATTGTCCTAAAACAGTTACTCGCCATTGTGCCCGTTTGAAGCACATGGTGCCTCTTGTGACATAGAAGCCAACGACGCACTAAATTACACCCTACGGTGAGTCATTCACAGTGTTCCCAATGGCCTCATGTCGCAATGAAGCATGAGTGTGCAGCCTCGTATAGACCAGCACCTATTTGCCAATTTTCTGAGCAAGGGGTGTAAATTGGCGGCTCGTTGCATGGAACGATATATGACCAGGCTTATGGATGTGGTGCTAAGCGACAGCGATCGCCATGGGTATTTTTTCTAGCCGGTGTGCAGGACCTTATGTGAATGTGAGATGCATAAAATACATTTGGCCTTAATAAGCCATAGCATATTTTCAAATTATTCAAGGTTCACTTCGCTGGCTGTGGAGTCATTTAAAACCAGCGAGACCTATCCGTATAATTTAAGCGAACACATATTTGTAGGGACCTCACAATCGCCTACAAACACGACTTGCCCTAAAAATGGAAATTTCTTGAGTAAATTAGATGAAAAGGAACGTCCCTAAACAGTTGAATCTACTCGCACAGAACCTGTTTTTCTTCTACACTCGCAGCTGTCCGTAGAATCTGAGAATTTTCGCGGAAATTGCGTTGATCGCGGGATGAACTCGACATGCATGGCGTAATCTTTAAACTGAGCATATAACGCTTAAAGAATCAATCGGGTATATGACCACCAGTTTTTTCCGGGATTTTCACACCGCCTCTTAGAGAGTGGACGATTTTGAAAAAGGAGTGCAACGTGAGACTCAGATCAATGCTCTTCACATGATTGTACCCTATCAACTTTGATTTCGAGCAAAAACTGTTGCACAAGACCTGCATCAATAGGGGTTCGAGCCCCTGAACGCCATACTAACGAACAACCTCTCCAGCAACTAGGCTATGCGTGCAATCCAGGACTTGACAGCTCTGCGAAAGCCAAATTTTTTGTTAGCTTTTGTTATATACTTTCCATGTTCCCGAATAAGTCAGTCTGCGGCACATTCTGGAAGCTCCCCTGAGCCCAAGCCTAAGCCTAAGCCTAAGCCTAAGCCCAAGCCTAAGCCCAAGCCTAAGCCACTCTGGAAGCTCCCCTGAGCCTAAGCCTAAGCCTAAGCCTAAGCCTAAGCCCAAGCCTAAGCCTAAGCCCATACCCCTCAGGTAGAAAAATTCGAACAATTTTCGCTTATTCATCGTTTTCCTAGGGAACTTGGTTTAGTTCCGAAAAAAAAAACATAAGCAAAGTATCATACTTGCGGTGAGAGATGCAAATTCATCAGAAAAATCGATACTGAACCATATCTTGAGCATTTTCTCTTGGATTTTCAGCCGAATTTCTCAGATTTCTCACAGATCCGACGTGTGATCGGCAATAACTACAAGACTTGTGGAAAACATCCGATGCGAAACCCGTTATGTTCGTCAATTCCCCTGTCAACCCATCAATTCCACAAATTCATTGATTTTCCAGCGATTTTCGGGCAAGTTTAAGCCCAATTCGGTGCCTGCGCGGACTGGTAAGCTGCCGGCGATTCGCAGAAAAACCTGGCTCAGGGTTTAGGCTTAGGCTAAAGTCTACATAACGAAGCCTATGACCCTTTCTAGAGTGACTCACCCAACTAACCCTTCGCCCATTGTTTGCAAAAGACCGGCACCGGGCAAGATTCGAACCCTTGGCCGCAATAGCAATGATCAACCGCTCTATCCACTAGGCTACACGTACAAGCTTTGCATTTCGCGCGACTCACCCACAAACCAATTTTTTGTCTATCTCAGAAATTTTTGCAAAACGTTGCCGGAAGCCTTCCTGGACTACCCGCTGTGAGATCCTGGGGGACGTCGTGCAGTGAACCCCGAACACTGCATCGCAGCAACTGCCGAGGAGAACCTGCGCTTAACTTTTAGATCTCCAACGGAGTGGAACCAGCGACAGGGACGGATTGCAATCCGCCGCTCTACCACTGAGCCATCCGGGCCACTTTTTATAGTGGTGTTTGTCAGATAAGTACAGCGGACGAACGTGAGGACAGCCTATATTATTTGCAAAAGACCGGGATCAGGCGGGATCCGAACCCTTGTCCGCCAGGACGTCGAACAAACGCTCGAACCACTAGACTATACGTGCACTTACAGATGGAACTGCAGCACTTTCAGCTGACAGCTCTGCCAATGCCAAACGTTTCATTTTTAGCTCTTATTATATACTTTCCATGTTCCCGAATAAGCCATTCTGCAGCATATTCTGGAAGGTCCCCTTAGCCTAGGCCTAAGCCTGAGCCTAAGCCTAAGCCTAAGCCCATCCCCACTAAGGCACGTCCCTAAACAGATGAATCTACTCGCACAGAACTTGTTGTTCTTCTACACCCGCAGCTGTCCATAGAATCTGAGAATTTTCGCGGAACTTGCGTTGATCGCGGGATGAACTCGACATGCATGGCGTAATCTTTAAACTGAGCATATAGCGCTGACAGAATCAATCAGGTGATCAATATGATCATCAGTTTTTTTTTTCCGGGATTTTCACTCCGCCTCTTAGATAGTGTAAGATTTTGAAAAAGGAATGCAACATGAGAGTCAGATCAATGCTCTTCACATGATCTTCACACCCTACCAACTTTGACTTCGAGCAAAAACTGTTGCAAAAGACCCGCACCAATAGGGATTCGAGCCCCTGAACGCCATACCAACGAAGAACCGCTCGAACATCTAGGCTATGCGTGCACTCCAGGACTTTCAGCTGACGGCTCTGCGAAAGCAAAATTTTTTGTATTTAGCTTTTGTTATATACTTTCCATGTTGCCGAATAAGCCAATCTGCTGCACACTCTGGAAGCTCACCGGAGCCTAAGCCTAAGCCTAAGCATAAGCCTAAGCCTAAGCCTAAGCCTAAGCCCAAGCCTAAGCCCAAGCCTAAGCCCAAGCCTAAGCCCAAGCCTAAGCCTAAGCCTAAGCCTAAGCTCATACCCCTCAGGTAGAAACAGTTTTCGCTTATTCATCGTTTTTCTAGGGAACTTGGTTTAGTTCCAGAACAAACATAAGCAAAGTACTTGCGGTGAGAGGTGCAAATTTTTCAGAAAAATTGATACTGGACCATGTCTTGAGCATTTTCTTTTGGATTTTTAGCCGAATTTCTCTGATTTCTCACAGATCCGACGTGTGATCGGCAATAACTGTAAGAATTGTGGAAAACATCTGATGCGAAACCCGTTACGTTTGTCGATTCCCCTTTCAACCCATCAATTCCACAAATTCATTGATTTTCCAGCAATTTTCGGGCAATTTTAAGCCCAATTCGGTGCCTGCGCGGACTGGTAAGCTGCCGGCGATTCGCAGAAAAACCTGGCTTAGGGCTTAGGCGTAGGCTAAAGTTTACAAAACGAAGCCTATGACCCTTTCTCATCTGGGCTACTTCATATAGTGGTGTTTGTCAGATAAGTGCAGCGGACGTACGAGAAGACAGCATATATTATTTGCAAAAGACCTGGCCCAGGCGGGATCCGAACCCTCGTTCGCCAGGACGGCGAACAAACGCTCGAACCACTAGGCTATACGTGCACTTACGGGTGGAACTGCAGCACTTTCAGTTGACAGCTCTGCCAATGCCAAACGTTTCATTTTTAGCTCTTATTATATACTTTCCAAGATCCCGAATAAGCCATTCTGCTGCACATTCTGGAAGGTCCCCTTAGCCGAAGCCTAAGCCTAAGCCTAAGCCAAGTCTAAACCTAAACCTATACCTACTCAGGTGGAAAAATCTGAGCAGTTTTCGCTTATTCTTCGCATTTTCTTTTCTAGGGTGGCTTAGTGCCGGAGCAAACATAACGCAAAGACTTTGCGGTGAGAGATGCAAATTTGCCAGAAAAACTGATACGGAATCATGTCTTGACCATTTTCTTGTGGATTTTAAGCCGAATTTCTCAGATTTCTCACAGATCCGACGTGTGATCAGCAAAATCAGGTTTATGACCACCAGTTTTTTCCGGGATTTTCACACCTCCTCTTAGAGAGTGAAAGATTTTGAAAAAGAAATGCATCCTGAAAGTCAGACCAATGCTCTTCACATGATTTTACCCTATCAACTTTGATTTCGAGCAAAAACTATTGCAAAAGACCCGCACCGGTAGGAATTCGAGCCCTGCACGCCATACCAACGAACAACCACTTTTTTCTGGAAGCTCCCCTAAGCCTAAACCTAAGCCTAAGCTCAAGCCTAAGCCTAAGCCTAAGCCTGAGCCTGAGCCCAAGCCTAAGCCTGAGCCTGAGTCCAAGCCCAAGCCTAAGCTTGAGCCTAAGAGTAAACCTAGGCATAAGTCCAAGAAGCCTAGGCCTAAGCCTAAGCATAAGCCCAAGAAGTCTAAGTCTAAGCATAAGCTTAAGCTTAAGCCTAAGCCTAAGCCTAAGCCTAAGCCTAGAACAACTTTTTTGTCTTTTTCAAAAATTTTAGCAAAACGTTGCCGGAAGCCTTCCTGGACTACCCGCTGTGAGATCCTGGGGGACGTCGTGCAGTGAACCCCGAACACTGCATCGCAGCAACTGCCGAGCAGAACCTGCGCTTAACTTTTAGATCTCCAACGGAGTGGAACCAGCGACAGGGACGGATTGCAATCCGCCGCTCTACCACTGAGCCATCCGGACCACTTTTTATGGTGGTGTTTGTCAGATAAGTACAGCGGACGTACGGGAAGACAGCATATATTATTTGCAAAAGACCAGGATCAGGAGGGATCCGAACCCTCGTTAGCCAGAACTTCGAACAAACGCTCGAACCACTAGGCTACACGTGCACTTACGGATGGAAGTGCAGCACTTCCAGTTGAAAGCTCTGCGAATGCCTGACATTTCATTTTTAGCTCTTGTTATGAACTTTCCTTGTTCCCGAATAAGCCATACTGCTGCACATTGTGGAAGTTCCCCTTAGCCTTTCTTACAGATCGGACGTGTGATCAGAGAAAACTATGTACGAAGTCCATGCGAACTGGTGTCGTCGTGTGCGAATTTGCTTTTCTCGGTGGTTTGTCGGCGTTTTGCGAAACTGCAAGTGATTGGAAGCAATCACTGATCTTCCTTTATGGTCGTCCAGTTGTTTCTACTTGGGTGGTCCAGCTTCGACAGCTTCGGTCCTCGAACGTCGAATACGTGATTGATTCTGTCAGCGCTATATGCTTAGTTTGAAGATTTCGCCATGCCTATCGAGTTGAAATTCCCCTCGTGCTCTCGCGCAGCACGGCGCTTAGGTGCGTCAAATACGTGATTGATTCTGTCAGCGCTATATGCTCTGTTTAAAGATCAAGCCATGTATGTCGAGTTCATCCCGCAAGCAACGTGAATTCCGCAAAAATTTTGAGATTCTACGGCTGCGACTGTATAAGTAGGTAGTGGATGACAGACTAATTCGCAAAACACGGCTGAAAGCTGTGAAAAATTGATCATCTGACACGCAATCAGATTTTGGAGTGATTCAGGGGGCTCAGCAAGACCCTGAAGTAACTTAGGTAACGACGCGTCAAGGATCCCAAAAGCTTTTGGTCCTTTTAAATCCATGTAGGTCGGCATGGATATTGAGGATTCTACATATTTCTAATAATATTTAGCTTGGCTGATTTTATTTCCTGATACTTATAAGGACAGGAAGGATATTTTATTTGTTTATTTCATGCAATCATGGTGCGTCGAAAAAAAAACGGCACAATGGCAGATTCATAATGGATCCAAATGACAGAAATAAAGCAGTGGACACAAAAGACGAGGACAACTTTTTTGGAAACATGAGACAGATTTTGGTATATGACTCACACAAGTTTTACTACAAAAGTTTATTCCACTTCAGAAGGGGAACCTTTTGACTCTCTTTTTATAAGATTCATCACATATAAGAATATACAGATTATCGGAATTCAATGAACAGAACAACTTCCATGCCATGCCTGAATACGAAACAGCTGTGTACTATGAAGCAATTATACAAAACGCACTAATAAAATGCCCTACAGCATGTTTATTGAGCAAGGATGAGCGGGCTGGGAGCCGTGGAGCCATTCTGGGACAGTGAAGCCCCTCGGCCGTTGCCTATGGATGTTAAGCGCATTATGTCTAATACGATAATTCGATTCGCTTCACTGGGACACATTCTATGCCGCATCTCCTGCCGATATGTCACCGAAGGCTGAGTGGGGAGCGCTGTACTTGTTTTGGGACAAAAAGTGGGCTCAGGTGAGAAGTGAATAATTTTTTTTTCAAATAAAGCGCAGTAATAGGACAGAAAACAAAAATCTTTATTCTTATTAATCGTACATGATGAAAGATAATGAAATCCACAGACGAGACAAGGCAAAGGAAAAGATTGGATCAATCCTGACTCCGGTGAAAAAAGGATAATATTTCCTCCCCATCCACAAGAAGGGGAAGTCTTCCCACCTCAGAACCTCTACTTCCGAAGTAAACAGTCTTTGAACGTCACGCACCAAGACAAACTAGCAAAGAAGAATGTAATTACGAAGCGTCACACTCCTTATTAGGGACATTCCAGGAATAATACATCCACCCAGACTATGAATATTTCTAACGCACTATCTGGCGTAGATCCTTGGCCAATCCCAGATAAATTCGCAGAATGGAAAAATTGGATCTTGGAGCTGATCCAAAATGCTTCACGAACGAGGAACACCCAAAAAAATTAGCATTCCGAAGCAGAACGAAGAAAAAACAGGAGCATTTAGGAAGTAGAATTTGAAATCAGCAACTAGTGCTGCTGGTATTCTGCTCCGCCTCCTCGACGAATCCGTCCGAAGCGTCCGGATGAATGGCTCAGAATTTCCCCTCTAGAAAACGAATTAGACGGAAATTTCTGAAGGGCAAATATTTCTCGATGTGTTCCTCACCAGCATAACCAGATTTAGGATTCGATGGGGTGCCATTAGAAGAGTGTATGCACCGAATTCGCCCTCTGCATAGATTGGTGACCGCCTGGAGAACGCTGCTTCCCCCTTACCTATTTTTATGGGACATGACCTCGTGAAAACCCATCTTTGAAAAAAGGAAAAAATCTCAGTTTTTCCGTCTGCTGTGCCTTGAACGGCGGAATACCTGGTCTGTTAGAAGGCAGGGATATGTTACGATGAAAACGTTAAGGAATTGGGCACCCACAAGGATTGGGATAGCTGTACTGATCGAATAGCGTATTAGATTCATTCGATATTCGGATATTCATTTTCGGATAATTCAACGAAATGAAATGTTCAGGGAAAGGAGAGCTCCACACCTTTGAAGAACGAAAATAACGGCTGTGATGCCTTATGTTTTTGGAGTTTTCGATTTTTCTGGATTTATCTTTAGTGGAGCCTATTCAAATTGATGAAATTTATTTGATTTTCATCCATTCAACACTCTAGTCGTGATGGATCCAGACCCCGTATCCAATATGCTTTATCCAGTCGGATAGCGGATATATTACAGTGTTCTATAGAACCTGCTATCCAAGAAAAACATATCCGTGAATATGCGAATCCACTCGTTCCACTACAGGTCATCTTTATCCGGTCGATAACGATTCATGATCTACACCATCTTCACCTTGTGTTGTCTCTCGTCAAGACACTACACCTGCGCCAAGAATTGAACACGTGGAGGGATGAGTTATATTGAATAACAAACTGGATAAAAAAATCAATGGGAGTGGATGTATACTCCTTAAGCTTTTCCTTTCACGGCTAAACATATTGGATACGAGTCCAGAATGGTGGGAAAATCACAGAATCTACGGTACGGTTGGCCAAAGGCGCGACCCTAACATCCTTACAGTCTTACCTGGAGGCCTTCCTGGGACCACCCATGATTGGCCCTTCCAAACCCTATTTGAAATAAGCTACTGATCAGGTCTGACAGTGTACAAGACAATGAAACAGCAGGATCACATCCAGATTTGGTAGGATATCCTACTTGTGCAGGCTAGTTAGTGCAATAGGTTACTGGGATTGCAGCAAGCGCCTTATGGACGTCTCAGGAACCCTGGTCCAAGAAACAAGCAGGTAAGTAAAAAGTAACCATGCTGGTTGTCCCAAAATTTCACACCTCAAATAGGATGAACTGCACTTCATTTGAATTCCTCTATTTTCTTGCAGTCTTGCAATTATAGCGCTAATAATATGAGCCTAAAAACGGTAAGGGGCTGAACAAAAGGTGACGCCGCATTTTCCATAAAATAACCTCTTTAATTATGTAGCAGCGAACGTTAGACCACGAATTCTACAAAGCCATTTCTTTCCGTGAAAACTGGAGAAAATAGCGATGAAAATGATGAAAAAGCAAGAATGATCAGGAGAAAGGGAACAAGGAAGGGACTACTTTGTGGAACGAAGTAGCTGGTTTCTATCAAGGACATCTCCCAAAGATACTGAAAGAATGAGAAGCCGTTGTGAAATCCGCATAACAAGCGTCGACGCTGTACTTATTCAGTAATTCTCAGTAACGGATGCGCGTTAGCGATGCCGCAAGGGATTTTAGATGAACTAGCAGCGATTAGCGCGAAGACACGATAGATAGCGTGTAATGAGCGCGTGAGGCTACTAGTAGGTGGTTAGAGCGACATCTAAGTTAGTCACACTAAAAACAACCATTTCATGTTTTTCTAAAGCCTACTTACTGGTTACTGTAAGAATTTTTTTCGGGGAAATTGCAGCCGTTTTGGGAGGACCTCGGCATGGATTCAACATTGAGATTACCCATAGCTGAAGTGTTGACACTCACTTTAACGATGAATGAATTCCGGGCGATGAGAACACATTTACCCTGGGTAATTCGAATGGTGCATGTGGCCCAGGGAAAGCCAAAGTATCCATCGTGGGAGATACGGGAAACTGCGCTACAAAACAGCGGTTAAAACTAACAGGTTCTTGCATGTAACAGAAGAGAAGCGCTAATCCACAATTCATAAAGCAAATCTGGTTGGGAACTTACTAATGACAGCGAACAAGTTATGCTCGACCACAGATTCGGACGAATACAATGTAAATCCTGCCTCAACATGATTCCCACATTCCACATCCAATAAAATACAGCTCATTGTTCTTTATGTGAGAGACCTTCCAGCATGAACAACACCGAAAAAATCGGCACTGCACCTCCGACAAGCATTTCATATGCCTCATATTCATATGCAGTCCAAGAAGAGTCCAAGAAGCCTAAGCCTAAGCCTAAGCCTAAACCTAAGCCTAAGCCTAAACCTAAGCCTAAGCCTAAGCCTAAGCCTAAACCTAAGCCTAAGCCTAAGCCTAAGCCTAAGCCTAAGCCTAAGCCTAAAACAACTTTTTTCTCTTTTTAAGAAATTTTTGCAAAACGTTGCCGGAAGCCTTCCTGGACTACCCGTTGTGAGATCCTGGGGGACGTCGTGCAGTGAACCCCGAACACTGCATCGCAGCAACTGCCAAGCAGAACCTGCGCTTAACTTTTAGATCTCCAACGGAGTGGAACCAGCGACAGGGACGGATTGCAATCCGCCGCTCTACCACTGAGCCATCCGGGCTACTTTTTATGATGGTGCTTGTCAGATAACTGCAGCGAACGCACGGGAAGACAGCATATATTATTTGCAAAACACCAGGACTAGGCGGGATCCGAACCCTGGATCACTAGAACGGCGAACAACCACTCTATCCACTACGCCACGCGTACACATCTCAGCGATTCGCGCGATCCACTCACGAACCAACCATTTTGTTGATCTACGCAAAACGTTGCCTTATGTGGAAGCTTGGTCGCGCGTTGACGGTTTATTGAGGCGGCGGGGGAAGTTCTCAGATCCAGAAACGTCCGGATCCGACTCCCTGAACGCCATACCAACGAACAAACCACTAGGCTACACGTGCACTTGCGGATGGAACCACAGCACTTACAGCTGACAGCTCTCCGAATGCCAAATTTCATTTTTAGCTCTGTAGATGATCCAGGGCCTGTATCCAATAAACTTTATCCAGTCGGATAAACGCGCTCTAGCGGATATATTAGTGTGGTTTAGGCAATCTGCTATCCAATAAAAACAAATCCGTGGGCATACGAATCCGCTCGTTTCACTGAAGATTATCTTTATCCGATTGATTTCCACTTGATAACGTTCCATGATCTACTCCATCTCCATTTCGTGTTGTGTCTCGTCAAGACACCGCACCTGCGTCAAGAAATGAACACGTGGATGGATGAGTTATATTGGATAGCAGAGTGGATAGAAACGAGTGGGAATGGATATATACCCGCTGCGTTTTTCCTCCCACGGTCAAATATATTGGATACGGCTCCAGGATCGGCTGGATCAGCATAGGTTGGTACCATGGAGTTGCGGTGGCAGCAGAACGTTGCTGCCATCTCATTTAGATGGCAGTCATATTTCTTGTTATTATGAAGCTCCTTCATGGTATTTAGCTCTCCTTTTTAGCATTGCTTAGCACAACGTTTTCTAGTTTTTATTCCACAAAAATCTACTTGTTTAGTATTTTGAGTGGCTGCTTTCCGTCAGTATTTATAACATTCCCGAGGTTTTTCATGGTTCCGAGCTCGTTTTAGAATTTGATGGTGTTTCTGCAGCAGCGCTATCAGTCAAACCACCTTTTCCAAGATTTAGTTTCTTTTATCTACTTCAAGAATGCTGCAAAACAGTGTCGAAAACCAATTCCGTCAGCAACACAGCTGACCAAAAGACGGCGATATTGACTTTTCTGGATCGGTCCTTATCGGACGGCTCAACCTGCTCAAAAGCGATGACCTGAGGGATTTCGAAGGCTTTGAGTGTTATCATCATTGCAGCAGTATTCAGAGCAAATGGGCCGAAATCTCGAGGTCGAAAACTTCCGCGGGTGTTGCCCTTAGCCAAACAAACCAATGATGGTTGGCGTGATGGGTCGCCCTATAAACTGTATTTTATGAATCCTAGTCCAGAGGATTTTTCAAGGCACCTTGGCACACAGTGTCAAATCGACATCTAACTCACACCATGGAAAGAAAAAGAATGTGAAGACGGTCAAATTCAGGGGAAACAACTCGGTAATGGACAAGGCCTATGGCATACTTCACAGCGATACCGTTGTTCGATCAACATCCACCGCTTACGTACCACTAACCATCGACGAATGCCACTACACAATTCAACGCATATCCAGTGATAAATTTTGAGAAACTGGTATCATTTCGTAAGGATTACGTCTGAAGAAGGCATTAGGGTCGGAAATTAACAGACATTTTACAGAAACCAACTAAGGAGGAGCGATAGTTGTTTACGCATCTTTGAATTAAAAAGGCGCGGTCAAAGACGTCTACATGCCCTTCTTCTGATTAATTATTTGATTACTTCATGTACTGAAGATGCGCTTCCTTGAAAACAACATGAGAGAGAGGAGACTTCTGGATAAACTACCGAGACCATTCCGGAACTCCCATAACAGCGGCTTATACAAAAATCACAGTTTCCTGCAGAGTTTCATGGGTTGCTTTAGCGATGGAGCTGATCTCCACCCCCGCTAGTTACAGGATAGGGGCAATCTGGGTGGAGGTCCTGCCATCTTTTGAGAAGTGACATAGAGAATTTTCTGTTTTTTGAGTTCTCCGCGCAATCCACACGTGTCGTGCGGCTATAGCTCAGTGGTGCAGTGTGTTGGCTACCACGCAAAGGTCGCGGGTTCGAGACCCTTCCGGAGCACCTGTTTTGCTCTTGTCGCGAGTGCTGCAAAATTGCCTGTTGTTCTGACCTTTGCCACTGCAAGATGCTAGAAAGTGGGTTTGTACAGCCAATCGAAGTTTGCACAAACGTTTCACCTCACAAAACCTTTAGAAAATACATTGGACGCCGATGGTGGTGGCCTCAAAGCAGTCTCGGGAAGCACGCAGCGCAACCGCATCGCTCACGACGGAATCATCGCTGCAGTGGCGAACCTGGTTTTCTTGATAGTTCTTCAGCACATTTGATGTTAACTAAAACGAAAACTAACTAACTATCAAGGAAACCCTATAGTTTGTTGTACCGGAGAGGGTTCCTGGTAGAGCGGCGCGGTCGCGACGCGTGCTTTTCGGAAAGGCCACTACCATCAAAGCCCACTGTATACTAAGGAACTTAAAACAATCCTAGCAAAGAGAACGAAAGGAAGTAAAGTCCTACACATTTTCCAGACACGCTCAGATAGCTCTAGTGAATAAACAAGATAATAAGCTTAGTTTTATCCCACTAGACTAGGAGTAAACTAACGACGGCGTTCGCAAAATCAGCGCTATAAAAAGCGCTGAAGAAAGAGAAGCATTGAGGCTAAAATAAGTGAATGTACGCACCCCCAACAGCACTGCACCGCCTTTCCATTTGCAGAATAAAGCCAGCCAACCCAGATTCAGCGCTTCGAAATTTGTTTAACTAGAGGAGTGCGAACATTATCGGACAAAACACGAAAACAAGTGGGGAAATACAAGGCCGTGATTGCTAAGAAGCCAACTCCAACAGCCGTGTGTGGTTTTATAGTTGTTGTCGAGCGGGCGGCAGTAACAGTTATTGCTAATGAAACCAGTTATAACCTCTATTATTCTCTACTTTGCCAGGCCGGATATTTGAAGGCAACACTGGAAAAATCCGGAAAAATGAGGACTCAGCTGGATAAGTTTGGCTCTAGTAGCAATAGAACGGAATACACCTATTGTGGGTGGCACAAAATTGTGGTAAATCCTCAAGCCGCTGGAATAAGCATGAGGGCGGCCATTTCGCCTGGGCCAGCGACAAAATAAACGCGTAACGAATTAAGCTGGAGACCAGAAATTCGATCGCAACGCAGCGCGATTTCCGTTCAATGCGGGAAAAAACTTCTGGAAGAAAATGCAACAACGAAAATCCATACTTCCGGTTACAAAAGCATTCAAAAATATGCCTTAACCTTAAAAATTGGGACAATATGGCGAGTTGTAGCAGAGATGGGCCAATAAAGAGGCACTGCCAAATGATACACAGGGTATCCTGGCACAAACTCGCTATATCGCTTGGGAATAGAAAAAGATTATAAGATTCAGAAATGGACGTGTCCAGAATGAAATTTTCGCGCTAAATTGGAACTGCACCTCGTTTTTCCAGCAAAACGAACTGAGTCGTGGGCGTTTCGAGAATTTTTCAGATTTCTGGAGTTATGGTGGAGGTAGCAAAGGATATTCGCATTACTTTATAAGAACAAGACGCACGCACGCACTTGCGGAATATTTTCTATGAAGACCGGTCAATGGGCCATGTAATTTTTGATGAAAAGAACGAGCGGCCGCCGCCTGGTCATAAACGCGTGCGTCTGAGCTGCGTCAGCGATGCGACTAGCCCCTTCGTTCATCATACAGACGCACGCGCGTTAGGAGCATTAAAACTGCTCAACATAGAGGCACAGACACACCACATGCGTAGATCCTAAACGTATCCATCATTCGAGGATGGCATGCGTCTGACGTACGCATAGCGCGCAAGCTAACCTACACTTCAGCAGAAGTCGTTGATTTGAACTTATTCCCCATCCAGATCGCCCTGCTACCCTTGAATGGCAACAGGGCGATCTGGACGGGGAATAAGATCAAGCCAACGACTTCTGCTGAAGTAAAGGTAAGCTTGCGCGCTATGCGTACGTCAGACGCATGCCATCCTCTAATGATGGGCACGCATAGGACCTACTCGTTTGGTTCATCTGAAGATCTTCGAGATTTTGCCATTGGGTGCACGGAAATTCCTAACCATCCCGCGCTTCGCCAGAATCCGCCCGCTGTGTGCTGCGAGCGATGTCGGACGCACGCACGCGGCGAAACTGAGCTGATGCATTGTCGCCAGCGCTTTAACAAGCATTCAACTCAAAATAGGAGCGATGAATACGTCGAGAATTGTAGGACTCATGCAAACGTCGACATATGTGCCATTGCATAACTAATTAGTAAACACGAGATCATCTTACACTGGTCCACGCACGAGTATCATAGACTTACTACGTTGCTCCTAGCCTTCACAGCCAATTTGCTCCTAATTTCAACAGGAAACAGAAAAAAAAGTCTGAGCATCCACTTTCCACGATTCCACACCTGTATAGCATGAACTTAGGACCACCCTTCGATTTGTTTACTTCAGAAAACAAAATAAATACTATTTATTAAGGTGAATTTCTACAGGTGATCGGTAATCACATTTGAATGAACTCTTCATGGCACATTTTAAATAGCTGAATATTACTACGACTGAAGTAATGATTATGTTAAGCTATGAAATTGCAAGGAGTGGAGAGTTAGTTTCGTATAAAATGAACAAAATATCCTTTCGCCGCCATCACAGAGCGGCTTCTGATCCAAATTGTGTACCTAAAGATCGCATTGAGAATTGTTCCTATATCAAATAGAAATCTTCCTACCTTGCGGCCCATTTGTTGGTTAAGGCCGTTCCGAGACCTGTTATTCTGTCAGTAGATTCATATACCTGAAATTCAGGAAAAGGAAGGCATGGAAGTGGAAAGTAGTGAACACATTAGTGGAAAAGGATTAAATACGTTACTGACGTCAGTATCGAGGCATAAGTTCCTAGGATCGTTATGAGTAAGAAGTTGAATGTCATGACTCTTCGCATATTCCACTAACTCTTGAGGCACCTGAAAATTTGCACAGATAGATTTTTTCACTTTTTTATCCATAAAATAGGATTTCCCTGAGAAAAAAGAAGAAGAGCATTAAAAGACACGGAAAGAAAGAAAAGTTAACAAAAGAATGCATTTCTAAAGAAACTATTAAAAAAGTAGAAAAAGAACCAACAGATAACAAAGCTACGAATGAAGTACCGTCTATCCGAAATGGCGGGTCCGCCGACGCGGTCCCGGATCCAGAGGCGGCGCGACTGTGAAGTGGGCGACTTGGCGGCATACAGCATACATCACATCCGCGCCGCTCCTAGATCCCCGACCGCGTCGACGGCCCCCTTGTTTCGGATAGGCGGTACTCATTCATATTCCAGGACAAGAGAAGAATCAGTTCACGGACAAAAAGACAATGATAGTGATAATTGATGCGTGCGTGCGTGGCGCGTACTACGATGTGAAGTATACATCCAGATGCACATAAGACGCAGCTGAGACGCACGCCAAGCGCAGGTGAGACGCGCATGTGGTATAGCGAGTACTCGCAGTGGTTCCGCGGTAATTACCCTATGCATAGATTGTACTCTTAGCGTCTGCATACGTCTGCATAGCGACAGCGTCGTCGCAATCGCCCAATCTCAAGTGGTCCTGTACGACTGTTTCTATACAAGCACTTTATTAACAGATGAGAAATTGTAACATTTCATTTTGACCTGCGATGATGTCGCTGTGAAGATGTCATGAGCCGAAAAACAGACTTACCGCACAGCAGCCATCAATACTGTAGTGATCAATCGTTGGTGGGTGCTCTTTTGCCGCCTCACATAATAATCTCAGTCGGTCCACGTCAAGATCGGACACTCCTTAAAAATAGTCCGTGTAAACAAGGGAAAGTGTTTTGAAAACAGCGAGCGAGTACTATGGTTGTTTGTTATTGTTTGCTGTTATTTTTTAAGCAGTATCTTCAGCTAGTCACTCGTCGTCACAAGAACTCATCAGCAGAAATCTCAGCCGCTATTAAAAAAACTATTGAAAAAGTAGAAAGTGAACCCAATCAGGACTGTCAATTCGGACTGAGTGTGATCCGTAAAGAAGAAGTTATTGTTTGAAGCGCAGTCGTTTTCAAGCAACAGTGAGTATGTTCTATAGCTCACAAACGGCAAAGTCTACTCAAAAACATGAGTTATAACCACAAATTTACAGTATATCTATGGTCTTTCAAAATTTCGCCAATTTCCCCCATTTTTCGTCGGTTTCGAAGAAAACCCAGAAGTAGGGTTTATGAAATCCGTCGGTGGAGGCGCGGACCTAGGCGAGATCAACCGCTACGCGCGCGCGTCGCTGAGTTCGTGATTCTACAGATAGTGTTTATAGACTATGCAGCGAGGACAATGCAATATAAGTATTTCCACGGATAATCCACGTTAAGTAGTGAAACACGACGAAAAACAGCGAAACGCCGCACGCGCTACAATTACGGCAAGGTATGGAGAGACCCCGAGAAGAGAGCTTTGATTAAAAGCCACTATCTCATTCGCTGCCTACAACACGACAGTATTCAGCACACCACGAGTAAAAAAGCTTACCTATCGTATGTACAACATCCTTCTCAACTAGCTGTTCCACAGCCTCCCATATCGGCATAACTTTCTGCAGCCATGCATCATCGGATAAGTCCTAAAATTGCTAAGTGGTAGAAATTTTTGGAAAGAAAAGATAAGTCGCGTTGCTTTCCTCCATTCAAATGAGACATGTTACAGAGGCTGATAGAAAAAAAAAACTGTAGAAGCTACTTATAAATTCACGAGTGAACCGTTTAACGAGTTTTTAGGGAAAAGTTGGAAGCAAGGTTAAAGGTGGGCAGAATGGTATGAACTTTCAGCATTAATTTTTTCGCGATTATACAACGAGGTGACGATGGGCCCAGAAAAGTTTATAAAGAAAAGAATGGAAGAAAAAGAATAGCTTCCACGTTCTTTCCATACATAAAACCTGGGCACTGTTGGTAGATACTGATTTTCTTCAAACTCTGAAAACGACGTAAAGTCGAAACGTCGGCCTAATGAACGTGCTCAATTAACAACCTGTGTGACACAATATTGAAGAATATCAAAAAAGGAATGATGAAGAAGGAATAATTTATTTGAAAAAGCAGTAAAAATCAAATAAATGAAGTAAAAAACAATGAAATATCTACTTACCACTGATTCGTCGTACGGAAACGACACTATAAGCTGTGAAAGTGTGCCCAGTTGTAATGTTTCGAGAGTCACATTAACAGCTTGTCGTACATCTTCAGCGGAAAACGCTGTTAGGCAGACCTGAACATTTCATAATCATTTTGCTAACACAACGATTAAGGATTTCGTATCATGCCTCACCTTTAACGACGTCTTTACATCGATTTCTGCATGTTGTAATACTTCCGTGGTGGGTGAGAATACACTTTCTGTCATACGAAATACCGTTTTCTGAGCAGCCAAGTGTTTGAAAGCGGCTGAGATTTCTGCTGACGAGTTCTTGTGACGACGAGTGACTAGCTGAAGATACTGCTTTCAAGAAAATAATAAACAATAGCAAAATATTAAATTGAACATATTTTCTTATTGTGTGAAATTCTCTCTCAATTTTAGCATTTCCCACTCCTGACAACGATTCCGAGCAGCAGATAAAGATTTGCTCATCGCCATTAGAACTATGCAGGAGTTTTGGAATTCTATACATCAGCAACTGAGCAGTATTCGACATTTCGGCTACATTTACGGAAACTTATGCACGGAGATGAGACTTCAATAAAATATAAGAACTTCGCAAATGTCTAAAACAACAATTGCGGAAAGTTAAACTCCGGCAAAATCGCTTGTGACCTTGTTCAGACCACTGTTTCGAAATAATTCAATCAGCCGTATCAAATGGTTGATGAATACGAGAAATAAACCAGAATCATAGTTTCAAAGGATAATGCGCTCCAATGAGATTACATTGTGCAAAATATATTTACTCTTACCTCTAGGTAATTGTTCAAATTTCCAGTGTGTACAGTAAATGAGCTCCCTGGTAGTATGGGAGGCATGGTGCCCTGAAAAATACGCATTCATCGGTGCAACGATTTACAAATGGAAATACCGGATGTAGTCAGCGTGAAAACAGCGAGAAACAACATTATCTGTAGCAAACACACCTATAAATCCTACCACTTACTCAAAACGTCTATTATTGGACAATGCAATGCTCCGGACCCATTCACACGCATCACACCATAAGATCGATTAGGAATGAGAGCGGAGCTACTAAAGTAATATGCGGATGCGCAGACAATCAGAGTGCTAAGACACAAACGGCATAGCACGTGCGAGCGGTCCGGCACAATGAAGTAGCTTGTAATTTTGAGATTTTAACTGGAGAACATGTACTCAAATGATGAAAGAATTCTCGTAAAGAGCAGAAAAAAATGTGGAGCTCTCCGCATGTGATCTCAGAATAGGTCTTATCATCACTACTTCAAGTGTTCGAATAACTTTCAAAAACATCTTCCTCTTGTACCTTGAAGTTTCGACCAATGGCATCGTGGTAAGCCTATGATATAATCGGAAAAAAATCATCAAAATCACTCACACCATCATTTCCGTAATTTCACAGTCAAACCCGCTTGCATGAGCCAGCGAAAGAACTAAGCAGCCTAATTGTACAAGTGGTCCGAGAACTTCCATTGCTTTGATAATCTGTACTTTTTTTATAGAAGTCAAAGTTGGATGAAAACTAGCTTTAGGAAATTCGCTGACAACAGTTCGCCCTTGAAGATGATTGTCGATTAAAGTGAAAGTCTACAATGTTTGGCAAAAAAAAAGAAAGAAAGAAGAATTGAATATCAAAAAAAGGAATGAAGCAGCGAATTTTTGCAATTCTGGTGGCGTTTACGACCAAAAACGTAATGCGAAGCACTACACTTTTGTTGGCACATCTCCATATGAATAATGCGAAGAATAAAAGAATGAATCATCAATCAGGAACAGAAATCGACAAAAGAACGCACCACTGACCGAAAGGAAGCATACTACACTCGTTTTTGTGCCGAATTGTGCTGATCGAGAGCTCGAAACCATTTCAGAAATCATGCAATGGCATACTGTCTCAGTGGAAGTGTGTAATTACACAAGATATCCCCCTCTGACGGAATGGGCGACCACGAGTGGATCAAATTGACCAAAACGAGTGAAAATATGGTTAAGAAGGCTTCAGAGTATAAATTCGAATACGAGCTAGCCTCCGTCGAGGTATGGTCTCCGATGCTGAGGTGTTCCGGGTGGGAAAAGCGCTGTTCCAGACGTCGTAAACCAATCAGGTTGGAGGCATGGGGCCACGCCCCCTCTCTGTTGTCTGCGCTCTGACCTGTGGCATCGACAGCGTGGCTAAGCTGCTGAAGTCAGTTTGTTGCTCTATTTATTGGGTGTTAACATGCAGGAAAGTCCTGGCTGAGGTCCTCGCACGCTTCTGACCACCTGAGGCTGCCGCTATACCCCTCGAACAGTTGAGCACCTAGCATCGACGTCGCCGTGGCGACTTAATTTTTAATACGTATCGATTGCGAACGGTCAGTTGAACCGCCCACAATCAATACGTATCGAAAATGAAGTCGCCCATACGAGGTGCTATACTCCTCGAGGAGTATACCGGCAGCATGATTGAACAGATTTGAACAGGAAAC
Organism: Ancylostoma ceylanicum; assembly: GCA_000688135.1. Lineage (NCBI taxonomy): Eukaryota > Metazoa > Nematoda > Chromadorea > Rhabditida > Ancylostomatidae > Ancylostoma > Ancylostoma ceylanicum. The sequence continues at coordinate 480,456 of JARK01001359.1, read as the reverse complement.
ATGAGGATCGGATGAGAATGAGAACGGTGATATCAGTAAAATCAGCGGATGCACATAATTAGAGCAGTACGCTCCACGTGGTTCAGCGCGTGCGTGTAGGCCTCAGACATTGAAGTTTATTGCGAATAAGTACCTGCGTTTTTCAATTCACTTTTTTGGGAATGTATCCATTGTTTTCGAAAGCAAATTTTTATGAGATTCTTCACTCAATAGTCTTTTTCCCATGGTTTTCGTAACGCTTGATCAGTGGTAAGTTAACTAATATGAACGTACAGTAGACGTCAGTGGTGGTGGCCCTTCCACAGTCTCGAAAAGCACGCTGCGCTGCCGCGCCGCTCACGATGGAATCGTCGCAGCAGTGGCGAAGTGGCGGGTTCTCTCGATAGTTATTCGCCAGATTTGACTTTAGCGAATAAGAAAACTAACTAACTAACTATCAAAAAATCCTATAGTTTGTTCTCCAGGGGAGGATTCCTGCTCGAGCGGGGCGGTCGCGCCACGTGCTTTTTGAGGTCGCGGAAAGGCCACTGCCATCGACGCCCACTGTATTTCCGGATCAAAAATACCGGAGACTTCAACATGGCGGGACCAGCTAGTATGTGCTGCATCACCCATTTGGACATGTCTCGACAGATAGCAGGATAATCGATCACAAAAGAGAAGGATGGTGCTAGTTGGATGTGTGGACGCGCAGGCGTTCAGAGTGCCACGTCACACGTAGCGCGACGCGTGCGAATGGGTCCACGAATTTGAAATCTTCTGTATATGAACATTTGAAAACAAAAAAGGATCTGCACTAACTACGATCTGCCGCAGCGGTATAGGAACCCATTTCAGAGTGTTCATTACCGCTTTTGATGCGGGTGAGTAGAAAAATGAAGGTAACCCTCCTCAAATTGCAATGAATAACTTTTCTAAAAGCGGAAATGATAGCGAATGCCGGTGAATGTCTGATAAGCCTCGAATGCGTTGTCGTAAGTGATGACAAATTCTCAGACACTCGTGGCGGCCTGCCCGCGCACCCACTAGCGGCCTGCCGGTCATCCAGGCCGCCGACAGGCCGCTAACAGGCCGCCGACGGGCCGCAAGCAGCCTTCCGCTTGCCCTGTCATCACTGATGCTATCGATTGATGGTGGTTGATCCGTTGATCACATTGTTGTTTAGATGCTACATACCTAATAGACATATTGGTTTCGGAAGTTTATTTATCGTTTACTACGGCAACAAACATGGTTTAGAATTGAAATACAGCAGTAAATTAAGCACATAAGCATATGATTTATACACTTGGATAATTTACAAGTATCACAAAATTAGAAATACGCTACAACTGGTGGTATATATAAGTTCTAGTAATGGTCTCATGAATAATATAGCGTAATGCACCGACATGGGTGCAAATTCAATCTCGAATAAGATACCTATCGGCAACCGAAGGAAATTACACACAAATGCTTCAAAACTTCTTAATTTTCACTGCAACCCGTCAAGATCTTGCATTGGTCCGTCATCCTTCGTATCTTCTTTCCTTACGAGCTTTTATAGTCGTCCATTTGAGCATCGGGGCATTTTTTGGATTTGGTGCTGGAATAAAATCATTACGCATCATCATATTTATCCCATTATTTCTTTTCACATCACGTAATTATAAGTCCTTTCACATAACGTAATTGTCATAAGTCCTTTATACATCTCTTTCGCTTATACAGTTTGCCTAAATTGGCCAACCCTTTCCGTTCATGTCTGGGAATGCTTACCCCGAAGGCACATGGAGATGCCCCAGGTAGTTTCCGTTATACTGATTATGGCTGCTAAAGTGACGTTACCGTAAAATGTCATCGCTCTCGTTTCTTCTTTGATCCAGTGTCAGTTAAGAACCAATGGCTTTAGTAATGGTATGGATGGATAGACCTTTCTAAATAGCGAACGAATTAAGTAGTTATTCGAACTTTCAAATATTTCCTCGAGGCAAACAATAATCAAACAGCAAGTTTCTTAGTGCTGACCTGTTCTTTAACTCACTTTTGTGGAATAATCGTAAGTCCTCCTCCATTTCTTGCTACTGAGAAGCCTCTGCAGAAACCTTCCGGAACTAAAGCATTAAAAGTTGAAGTAGCGAAAGCAGAAATGTTTGAAAAAAAAAACGCCGCACGAAACAACAATCATTGAAACAGTAAACAACAAAAATAACAGAAATGGTGTGTTAAAAGCGCCTGCAGCCTTGCGAAGTCGCTTTTTCTTCCGCACTTGTTGCCTTCAAAGGAAAGTTCCGCGGGCAGTCCGCACATGGCGTGGGGTGCGCGGGCAGCCCGGTCCTAGGCCACGCCCATAAATAAGGGCCGCCGACAGGCCGGTAAGGCCTAAACTGCCCGCGGACGAGCCGCTGCGAGTGTCTGAGTTGTCAGATGCGGAAGCGTATCGATGGATGGCATTACAAAATGCGCTGTATGTTCACGTGAAATATGTTAACAGTACGGACATATACCTGTAGATCAAATGACTAAAGCAATAAAATTACCGGTACAAGGAAGAAATTCAACATGGAACGATCAAAATGTGGTTGGGAGAGAGAGTTCTACTGCGCAGAAAGAGACTATCGATTGTTGACATTCCACGACACAGAGATAGTGTTTGGTCATTCGTTTCCTCGGTGACTAGCCGTTATCACGCAACTTATATCAGGAAAAATATTGCCTAACCGTACATGTTTTCCATCAATGGCACCGAAAAAACCGGAAATGATGACAATGGGGCCATGTAAGTTCACATAAATGTCATGAAACACTGGATTATGTGAACAAAAGCACAAGAAGCAGAAAAAGTTCTCTAGATTATTGATTACAAATGAGGTCAAATGACGTGATTATAATTACTGAGCCTTCCGTAATGACAGCAAGACCGCCCGAAACAATTAGTAGAATAATCGGTCACCACACTGGTTGGAGGTGGAGGACTCGGGTCTCATGGATCGCGCAAGTTTTGATCTCCAGCGAATTCTTTGATTTGTGGTAACGAAAAATGAGGAAGACTTCTGTAAAGCAGTGGCGCTGGTACAGCGCCACAGTGGTCTCTAATATTAGAACATTAGAATTTTCCATTTATTCGAAATATTTGATATTCGAAAGCAAAAATATTCGATTTCGAATAAGTCGAAAATTCGAATATCCTAACATGGGAGACCAACACAATGCTGCACGAAAGAAAAGAAGAACACTAGGGTTTTCTCATTTTCGAATATCTAGACGTTTGAATTGTTTTCTAAATTGTGGTTAAAGTAACAAAAATATTCGATTTTTATTCGGTCTAAAGTATACCAAGGGTTCGTATCCCGCCCGGTTCCGAGCTTTTGCAGATACTATGCTGCCTACTCGTACGACTGCTGCATCTATCTAGCAAACACCCGCTTAAAAAGTGGCCCGGATGGCCCAGTGGTGAGAGTGGCGGATTACAATCCGTCCCTATCGTTGGTTCCACTCCGTTGGAGATCTAAAAGTTAAGCGCAGGTTCTGCTCGGCAGTTGCTGCGATGCAGTGTTCGGGGTTCACTGCACGACGTCCCCCAGGATCTCCAGCGGGTAGTTCTGGGCCGGTATCCAATATACTCTAGCGGATATGTTACAGTGGTTTCGAGAATCTGCTATCCAATAAAAACATATCCGTGGATATGCAAATCCTCTCGTTTCATCACAGGTTATCTTTACCCGGTCGATTTCCACTCATTAACGATCCATGATCTACTCCATCTCCGTTTCGTGTTGTTTCTCGTCAAGACACCGCATTTGCGTCAAGAAATGAACACGTGAATGGATAAGTTATATTGGATAGCAAAGTAGATAAAAAAACAATGGGAATGGATATATACCCGCTGTGTTTTTCCTCCCACTGTCAAATATATTGGATACGGCTCCAGGAAGGCTTCCGGCAACGTTTTGCATAAATTTCTGTGACAGACAAAATAGTTGGTTTGTGTGTGAATATGGATAGTGAAGCTGCTGTTTTCCACATTATTTTTCAAGAGATAGTGGACCAGAAATCTCTCCATAGTAGAATTTTCCTGTGGCATGGCCTAAATTCGGAACCCTTACCGAAATCGAAGTGACCAACGAAGGCCAGGTCGCCTTCCCGTACCCCTTTGGAGTCAAAAACGAGTTACAACTTGCTCTCAAATATTAGCCGCCACTATAGCTGAGGTTCGCAGCATTCACATTACCTTGCCATCCACTAAAAATCCTCAGGCCGAATCAAAAAGTAGCCTCTCGTTCGTTCGAAATTCTCACATGTTCTCAGGATTCAAACTTGGCACGCTGAGTATCGACAGTGTATTTGAAGTCGACGCGTCAAACGACCTGCATTTTTGGGTCATGACGGGTTAATCTTTATTGTAGAGAAAGATCGTTGTGTGTATTTTTTGGCTTACTGGTAATGTTATAGTAGTAACATTTATGGCGCAGCATTCTGGTGTAGTGAATAAATGAAGAAATAAATAGAAGTGTTAAGTGTTAAAAAAGAGTGTTAAAAAACTGCCTGGTATCGTACCTGTAGAGATACCAACCCCCTATATGCAGAGGAAATCATCAACAACTGCTATGGAAGAATGATTTATCTTCACAATATCAATCGCAGTGACGAAATTGTCACATTTGAGCAAGTAGACGAAGACATAACGAGATCCTGACAACGACATAGTAACGAGCAAATGTAAACGAGAATAATTTATAAGTACAGCGTTTACAGATGTGTTTTTAAGCTTTGAAATAACAATGTAGGGGTGAAGTTCTTGTACATGAAGTCAAATCAGCTAGGTTGCTCTCTACGACTAACCGCTAACAAATCAGTTTCTACCCAGAGGCGAACGCTGACGGGGTTGAGATACCAAAAGCAGGAAGAATGCGGCTCGAATTGGATCAGTTCATGGAATCAGCTGTTTCCCCGTGGATTTCGTTTATACTAGCACAGCAGATACGTCAGTTTCGCTTTTCTTGAATTTTCGCAGCGAACTCGTCCACCCGTGGCGTAGATGTGACACGAAGCCGCGATTCAGCAATCCATATAGTACAGGATTCGACATGATGCTGATCATTGCGACGCTGAAATGGAAACAATTAGGTGGAGAAACAATTAGGTGGCTGGAGTGGTGGAAAATTGGAATTTTTGGCAGTATTCCAAGCTCAGAATCCTAATTTTTTTAAAGGAATTTTCAACCTAAATTTCGTCCAGGGCAGGGTTGAAATTCAGACGGGGTCAGATAGTGTGTTCCTAAATTCAGAAAGTGGGTCTCTGAACCAAGAAATTTAACTGAAATCTCTCCTAAGTACAGTGTCGGTCAATCACTTTTGCATCACAGAATACTGTCAGTCGGGCCTGCCGCGCCGCACCACCTATGCGATGCGGCAGACCTGGAGGTGTGCATCGTGTGGAAAATACAGGGCGGAGACTGGCCCTTCATTATCAACTCATTTTCAATCCCATTCAAATTTCGCATGTGCATGTACATATAGTGGAAACGTGTGCAAAGAGCGTGGGTAGGGCTTGAATAAACCAATCACAGAACCGCGCCACTCCCCTTTTTCCCTCACAATGCTACACACCCCAGACCAGGTACAGTGGGCGTCGATGGCGGTGGCCTTTCCGCGGCCTCGAAAAGCACGCAACGCGACCGCGCAGCTCATGACGGAATCGTCACCGCAGTGACGAATCTGGGTTTTCTTGATAGTTGTTCGTCACATTTGATGCTGATTAGTAAGAAAACTAACTAATCATCAAGAAAACCCCATAGTTTGTTATCCCGGAAAGAATAGCTGCTCAAGCGATGCGGTCGCGACGCGTGGCCACCGCCATCGACGCCCACGGCGTTGATGTTGCTGATGTTTTGCTTACGTTCTCACCCAAGGAAAAACACAAAATTATTTGTTTTTCATGTTTCTTAGAAAGTGGAGGCAAAAACACGAATAAGGCGGTGGAAAAAGCGCCCGACAACAAATGCGTCCAACAGGTCTGCCGCGTTGCGTGGATGGTGCGGCGCGGCAGCCTAGACGAGAGGTATTCTGTGGTGCAAGAGTGATTGACCTGCACTGTAGGTTAATATTTAGTTTTATCCCTGCACTCAAAGGTGCGATTCCTTGGCCACAATAACCCTGCACTCGATCGAAACTAGACTCAGCTGCGCCCACCCACGCGCGCACGACTGCTGCGGAGCGTCCCCACAAGTCTTAGAGGTTGCAATGAGCTGTACCTGTGTGATATCAAGCTAATCAGGTACATGTAGTTTGTTCCATCGTAGCTGAATATCTCTGCATCGCTGAACTCGAACGCCATCGACGCTACGTTGTGTGGAAACCACGAGACGAAGAAGAACAACACCACCAACACCAGGACCACGGTGTTTCTCCGCGTCTGTTGCAGGAGAAGACATTTTCGTCGGCACTAAAATAGATTTTCAGGTAAAATAAATAATTAAATGGTCTTTTAGCGTCATAGGCTTACCTGCTCCAGAACATCCACCCTAGTGCCCACTTTTCGTTTCACCGTACTTAGGACGGGCATCGATGCTGTCAGGATTAGTGAGCGCTCGTTCATCTTCCTTAACGACATGGATTATCTTTGAGGCTTGGTTTTTTCGAATCCATAAAAGCTGAACAAAAGGCTAACCTTATCTTGTCTTGAGTCCTTTGTTTGAGATGCTTGAAAATTCTCGCATAACAGTAGAACATAATCATAAATGGCACGAAAAATTGAGCAATCAACACAAACACCGTGTATGCCCTAAAAAAATTGGTATTTATCAAGGACTGTTATGGTAGGTCACATTAACATTCAAGTGAGCGTCGATGGTGGCGCTTTTCCGGCAGAGCAAGGAAGCAGGCGACGCGACCGCACCGCTCCCGCTGGATTCCTCGCTACAACAGCCAATTATGAGATTTTCTTGATAATCAATTAGATTTCTTGTTTGTTCACATCAAATTTGATGAAAAACTATCGAGAAACCTCAGACTCTGCGCTGCGGCAACAATCCCAGCGCTAGCGGCGCGGACGCGGCGCGTGCTTTTCGAGGCCGCGTGAAGGCCACTGCCATCGACGCTCACTGTAGTCAGCAAACACACAGAGAAGCGCATTTTCAATTTATTTTTGAGAGAACGTAATCTATGTTACGGCACAGTAACAGTGCCCGGACATTTTTCCTTTCGATCATGAAAATTAATTCAATTTAACGATTAACGAATCAACGCCGCTGCAGCAATATGCAAGACATCCATCAAAAATAGCAGTTCCACAGATTTATTTGTGTTTTTCCAAGTTTCTTAGAAAATGTTTGCCAAGACTACACCACTTCTCCATAACAAAAGTTTCAAATTTCACAAGTGTCATGTGTTTACCGATTAACGGTTCTTTGAGCTGAGAATTGATGGCAAAAATAGTAAGGAATCAATGCCTCGCCGTCATATGCTGCAGTATATTGCCCCACGAACATTTTTTGCACTTCACGCGATTTCGAAAGAGTCGACCAATCATGGAGCTGCGGGAGGCCACGCCCCTAAGCTACTGTCTGTGCTCTCACCATCCGCGAAGACACTCGCTTAGTTGACGAACACGTTTCGTAAAATTACGTTGGGTAGTGTAACGTTTGCTACCGAAATACTAAAACTTCTCGTTCGAACTATGGTGATCCAAAAAGGGGCGGTGCTACTGTTGCACCATTGGCGCATCTTTATCTTCCATCCCGTTTTTCAATTCAATTCGTTTGCAGTTGCCGTGCAACAACGCTAACTGTTTTAAATTTGACAGAGGATGAGCTAAAATTTAGAGAAAGAGATGTTTGAATGGACCAATCGAAGAACAGTAACACCGCCCATTTTGATGATGCGTAATGGTGCGCAAAGCTCAATAGTTTTGATTTTAACCACTGAACTATGGTTGAAAAATTGAAATCAATTACTTTTTTTGATCTGTTGGCCTCAGTTAACCGCAAAAAATTGATAAGTTCATTGGTCTCGACTGTCTCCTTCCCAAGAATCACCTATTTGTCAAAACTGCCAGGAATAATTTACAAAAAAAAAAAAAAAAAAAAAAAAAAAAAA
>JARK01001359.1:452899-472219 GCA_000688135.1 Ancylostoma ceylanicum | reverse complement strand
GTACTCACCGTCTAACCCACTCATTTGGCCATTCTTCAGTGCAAAATTTGCCACAATAGCCTCCTTCAGGTTCGCGAAGCTGCATGTACCAGGAATATGGGAACGTGATTAGGATCGCCACCAGCCATAGGCATACCATCACAAAGCGAGCTTGCTGAAATCAATGAGATTAGCCGGAAAATTCCAGAAATAGGAGAGGATGGGGTCCCTTTCCCTTCCACAACCTATAAATTCAGCAAAGCTCAACTTGCTCCTACGTTTCTATGGTGAATAATTTTGCTCAGCAAAATCTCTTGGCAGATAATGTCATTGCGAGAACACCACGTGTCGGAAAATTTTTGTTCTTCCAGGAAAAACAGCGCGGAATTATTGGGTATGATAAATTTATTACTATCTGAGTGAGAAAATTAGGAAACTTTCACGTCTCATGAACCATACCACGGTCGGGTATCACAGAGAGTGCGTCCGCGACTTTGTCTGCAATTGCGGCTGCGACGCGGTGTCGGCCGGCTGATCAGCTGGTTCGATCTGATTTTTCCACTGTTCTCTGTAGGTTCCAGTATCTAAAGGAAGCTCCAAACGGACCCTGCTGCTGCGCGGGCGGAGTTGGGCAGAGTGCATTAGAGAGCATGGTGAAGCATTGTCGGTCGAGGAGTGCACCAGACAGCCAGCGTGTCACGCCGCGCCGCGGCACTAGGCCGTATACAATTGGCCGTTTGGAGTTCATGTACATATATGATGTGATTCCTTCTATTTTGATGTTTTCCTACTGTCACCTCGTACAACCCCCTACTAGATGCACACTGCGGCGTCATCTTATCGATCGACCCAGCTTATCAGAAGGCCAACCGCGCAGCGACCGCAATTGCAGACAAAGTCCCAGACGCACTCTTTAGGCTACCCAACTCTCTACAGATAGGTTTCTGCCGAAAATCCCTAACATGAAGGGGTTCTCTAATCACACAACCATTTCCTGGTGAATTGTGATCTTTAGGATAATGATGCTTATAAGGCGGCATCCAGGAATTATTCATATGTATTATATTACCCTAGTAATCCCTTCCACATGTAGCTGCCTTCCTGATAATCACAACTAATTGTCTCTAAGCAGTGATTGGTCATAATTCTCCGGACAAAAAGTGCAGCGTATTAATCGTATCCAAGCGGAAGTGTCTTTCACTTACCACTCGTGTCATTCGCCTCTTGTGTGGAGTAACAACCATGAAGTATCGGTCTATGGCGATAAGGGTGAGGCTGAATGTGGCGACGAACACGCTGGCACCCTGAATGGAACGGGGTTACTGGAACAATTCGAGGGATAAAGCCGGTAGGTAATCCAGGAGTTTCAAAGTTGGACCACTACATAGAAATAGAAGTAATCGAGAACATCTACAAAATTAAGCGAGAAAAAATTTCCCAAGCAACTTGTTCCAGATTGGATACTTTTTACTTTACCTAAAGCAGTCGTTAAAACCCTCCAGTAATTCAAACGAGTATTTATATTTAACAGGTTCAATGCCTTTTGATGAAGGAAAACCAAAGGAAAAAGCCTATGTTTACAGAGACTGATTTTTTCCTGAAAATTCTTCCCGGCCACTCAAGGACGTGGCTTTAGTATGTTCTTCCCCGGAATAGCAGAAAAACAGTATTCTGGACGCCAACTGTTGTAACTCATTGACGGGAAGACAACTACTATATAAAGCACTTTGGATTTCAACCTGGATCTAACTCTCGGATATCTTTCCCTAAAACCCCTCGACATTTACCTATCATTTGTCACTCACGTAACCGCTCATATCTTCTTGTATTTATCGTGTCTTAATTGTCATATTTACTGAGATAAAGTTTTCCTAACTTGACTGTGCCGCTATTCAGGAACGAGGGTTTATGCCCCGGTATCTCATTTCTTGTGGTTCATTTTTCTTCGAAAGTACTACGTTTGTGGCTCTGTTCTTGTGAAGAAACTCCTGAGACCATCGTGACATCCCTGAGTCATAAGTACATTTTTTTTGTTTCCGAATATGACAGAAAATTAATTGTAAAAGAACAGCACAGAGAACACTCCCCTGTGACTTTTGAGCCCCAGTATGCCATTTTACCCACTAAGAATGACAAATACCACAGATTTGAAAGAACAAGCTACCCTAGCACTAACCTGAATCCAAGGCAATGAGTGGCACATCTGTTCGCCAAAATACCAGTTCTTGTAGATACTCGTAATTGGTGTAATTGGCAACGAGAAAATGCAGACGATCAGGTCAGCAAGAGCCAAATTCAATATGAACATATTCTGAAAGTTGTTGTGATAAAATAAATAAATAAATAAGTAAATAAACAAATAGATAAATAAGTGAACAAATAGTTCGCTAATTGAATAATTCCAATGTTATCCAATAATTCCAATGCCAGGATTTTGTTTTGATATTGGCAAAAGACTTTTTCCAGGGGAAAAATGTGCTAAAGGTCCAGAACAAATTACCACGAGGCCTTTTGACCCTACTGGACAGCTGATCCACATCTTCTGGTAATTTTTCCAAGCCATGATGGCAAAACCTGATTGTAGGGCAGTGCGTTTGAAAAATTTCAGATTTCGTTAATCCGTTAATTCGTTAAGTTAGGCCAAAAATGACCGTTATGTTATGTTATGTCATGTTATGTTATGTCATGTCATGTTACGTTATATTAATGCTTTAATTGGTTACCTTAATAAAGCACTGCCCCAGCGTAGGACTTTAGACCTGGAAGGGGCAGCGAGGCAGAGCTCTGTGATTGGCGGTTGCGTGAATTGACCAATTGCAGAGCTCGGCTGTGTCGCTCTCTACAAGTCTACAAGGGTAGCTTTCACATCCCAAAAAATGCAGAGAGAGAGAGAGAGAGGGAGAGAGAGAGAGAAAGAGAGAGAGAGAGAGCTGCCGCAATTTGAGTCACCATTTCAGGACACAATATTTACAGTAATAGTCCTCTTCTCCCAATTCTCGCTCCTTCTCCTCCTTCTTCCTTCTTTTTTATTCTATTATTTTCCTCCTAGAAATCAACCCTGTGACTGCCCGAATTCGCAGCCCCTCTTCCTATATATTTTTTTGTTTTTATTTTTTTATTTTTATTTATTTTCTTTTCGATTTTTATTTTCTGGATTCTCGGACAAAATCACTTAGCAAAAGTTCTCAGAGTTTACATAATGAATCCAGGAACGGACATGGAAGCCACAGAAATTTCTCAGAATTCCTTCTGAACTACCGTGAAGACCTTACAAACCGAGGGGGTGGGGGGGGGGGGGGGCTCAAACAGCAAACCCCTATCCCTGCCCTTCTCATTACGAGATGTAGAATAAAATGCAAGGAACAGCAACTGTTTTCATGATGTTATTGTCATTTGAATGTGTGCTAACGAGTTCAATGTAGGGACGCTTTTTTGCCCTCTCCTCCCCGTCCTAATGCTACAGTAACCTTTCTGGAAATTTTTTCCCGGCATTAAATTGCACAATACAGCGTTTGCAACAGATGAGCTCAGACTAACGTTTGCTGTTGAACGAGAAATCCATGGGGTTTTCATGCTTTAACCGAAGGAAAAATTCTCGGAACGATTGATGCTTATTTTTTCTGGGTTCTAGAGTTTTTTCAGAGCTTGAAAACTTCTGGTTCCTTGGATACCATCGATATTTACTAGTAAGTGGTGGGCTTCCGGATAAGTTCCCTACCGCAGATTCAGCATCATAGAGTCCCGTTACTAACGGATATAAGCTTTGCAGGAAAATTTTAATGGCTTGTGAAAGAGCTTTGCAGGAAAATTTTAATGGCTTGTGATAAATTGCCAGCCTGGATATATTTGCCCACCGCGAAATTTGATACAATTTATCCGTTGAAGAATTATTTATTGGTGCAAATTCGGTGATTAGGGAAAGATAGATTGGCTGACTGATGCTTGCCGATCGGAAAAAGAAAACACGCTGTGGAACCCCTGGTTACTTTTATCCCTGGATGAACACTTATAAAACAAGGATGTATTGTTTAATTATTGTTAAAGCCACCTAGCAAACCAACTCTGACGGTCTGCGTCTCCTAACATTGTGTTGTCTATAGAATATCTAATCACGCTGACCGTTGTTGGGTTGCGTGGTTAACATTTTATGACTTCTACCCCAGAAAATTGGTAAGGTTCATCCAAGGTACATGTATAGTTGGTGCGAAAGGTTGAAGTATAAGAGGTATGAGCTGACAAACACAAGGGCTTGGATGCATCATTGATATCATCCAGGTTAATCATTTTGGCATCCGTGTTAACAATGAGTGAGTTTGGGTGGTGCCAACACATTTACCCTGGGTAATCTCATTGATGCATGCTGCTCAAGGACGCAAAATTCGAGGAAACAGAACAATAAACTACTTCCGAATACGACCAAACAGTTTCTCTAGCAATTCGGTCAATTAGCAGCACTTCAGCAGCTCCCCCTAGAAAGGAAACCTGGGAGAATCCAATGAATTAAGGGAAACTTCAGCAAACACGGAAGTTTGTCGAATAAATTAGCTGCACTGAGTGAATTCCGCTTCCGCTTCAATATTTTTTTTTACCGTTGTGTCTACCTCCGTTTCCCGTCGAATGAAGAAGATCTTGCTTTTCCTTCCTGAATTTCTCACAAGGCATCAAGATACGCTTCAGAATAGTTATGTATAGTTAAATTTTCCCAGAAAGTAGATTGCGGTTTAGAAAAGCTGCACGGCTTATAGTCAATGGATTTTCAAGCTGAATATTCCTGGTAATAGGGCAAGGTACGGAGTTGAGGACCTACGCTATTTACGTCTGAAAGAGCTACAACTTACAAAGTAATTCCCAGGGGAATAGCTCCAGCTATCTCAATTCTGAGATAAAAAGTAAACAAGCGCTCTAAACTACGCAAAATGCTTATTTTAATAACGTATATGGATCCTATTTATCGTGATTTTGATCAAACATGGGAAAAATAAATATTGTACAAACATCTCAAGTCGTAGATCCAGAGAATGAACTGGGACCGTTAGAAGAGATGAATTTTCGGGGAAAAATATGTGCAAAGCTCACCTGAACTGTTTGCAGCTTCTTATTTCTAGATGTGAAAAGGATAACTCCAATATTTCCGGTGAGACCGAACAAGAACTCGACGCTAAATAACAAAAACTAGAACGTCCCATCACAAAATCTTAGAAAATGGGGAATTTATCGCACAAACAAGGTGAAAATCCCTAAGCTCACCTGTACAACACCGAGAATCCTATAACAATCGGCGGTTCCATTGACGGATCCTTGAAATCATCCGTAAACGGGACGCAGTCCGTCATCCTGCAAACTGAGAATAGAGGCGGTGAACAAGCAAAAGTTCGAAAATCTCTGCGACGTCGTGAAGGTATGGAAATGTGTTAGAAACGGTTGACATCCGCTGTTCAGGAAAAAGATGAACGGATTATCAGCGCTGACTGCTGAGGCGCGTGCACGCGCTAACGAGTCAGATGCGTTTATCCCCTTGGAGAACGTTTAAGAGACGACGAGGCACAACGGAATTCAGGCTGATGAAGGCTCTAGAAATAGAAATGATTTGGAGTGGTGAGAGTAAAAGATAAGAGAGAAAGAATGGCTGTAGCGAAACCGAGAGAGAAAACGTAGCCAGTTGATGAATGAATTCCCAAATTTGTGGTGAAGCCTCGAAGACTGTAAAGAAAGGAACGAGAAAGGAAAAGAGAGCGAGAGAAATGCATAAAGTGTGGCAGAAAGAAGAGGAAATTTGGCGCCACATGCATCATTAAGATTACCCAGGGTAACGGGCCGACAGCACACAAATTTAAACCTTGTCAACATGGGCGTTGACGCTTTTATCCTAGGTAATCTCGATGATGCACCCGGCGTCTCATAATCAGTGTCATATCCAGAACAAGGCTCCTAGATCAAATCCCGTATAAATCATTGGAAGGATGGGCAATCACATGCCATTATGGAATGGTTACCCCCCCCCCCCCCTTTCCGTCCACTNCCTAGGTAATCTCGATGATGCACCCGGCGTCTCATAATCAGTGTCATATCCAGAACAAGGCTCCTAGATCAAATCCCGTATAAATCATTGGAAGGATGGGCAATCACATGCCATTATGGAATGGTTACCCACCCCCCCCCACTTTCCGTCCACTTTCTGTGCCCGCCACTGGCAAATTCTTATGCTGACAGGTACAAGGTAAGGGGTTAGGCTACCAGGTAAATTCAGGTGTATTAACAAGTTCGCTATGGGTAATCTCAACGACACATCTGGATCAGGGGTTGCGCAGATGTGTGGAACTGGAATTACAAATACCCCGAAGGTTAAAACTGAAAGAGTGACCATAACAAGGAAAGTGTGAAATGGGTGAACTTTTCTCCGTGGGAATCAAGGAAACCTTAAGCAAAACGTGCTTGCACAGCTTCAATTACTTATATAGGATTCGCACTGCCTCTGGATGCATCATTGGGAAGATGGGTAAAGACATACCCATAGGTCACGCATGAGTAAACATGCCGGTGGGTGCTATGTATAAGATAAATTAAGGAAATTTAACACGTTTACCATGGGCAACATACATAAGTGACGCATAAAGGCCCTGCATTGCCATAAGCAAAAATAAATTTTTCTTGAAATTTTAAGTGTAGAAAATGGAATAACCCGAAATAAAAGAAATACATAAATGAATATGTCTTCTGTAAAGAGCTGAATGTGATTGTTGATGCGTGAGAGACATCTGGATCAATATTCGGTTATTTCCCACAGCTATGTGTATTGGGAAAAATCCAAGGCACAGAAAAGAAGGCGAAGAATGGCCATAAAACATCAAGCGTTAAATGGGAAACGAAAGGAACCGAGCAAACCTGGCTCGGATGCTCAATGCTCAGTACTCAATGCTCAGTAATCTTTTCGAAAAGTGGTTCATATTTTCCACAGCAGTATAAAGAATTTTCCCTTCTACTTCCAGGCACTAAGCACCCAGTAGAGAATGGAAAGAAAGCTCACCAGAAGAATGTCAATGAGCTAAAGTAGAGAGAGAAAGCCTGTGTCCGGAGGTAGATGTTTGCAGAAATGCACTTAGTGAACTCATGATCGTGAGGAAATTTTATCCTCTGCTTAACAAGCAGAAAGGTGGGAGAGAAATTTGAGATTTTCAAATAATCTGTGGACTTTCACGCCCACGAAGTTGCCCGAGTGCTGAAAAAAAAGCGCGAGAACTAGGTTTGTTTACCGGAAAAATTTATGACATATCACTAGAGGCATAAATTATTTCATAAAATGAAATCTACTAGAGTAAAATAATAAAAGGTAAAATAAAAACGTAGAATATAGTGTCAAAATTAATTAAATAAAATAAATGCACTAATAACAACATCACAAACTGTTTCATTATGGGATCTCGATGGATTGAGAGGGAACAAAGGACCTCAGTACAAACTGATACTTAAACGATGAGGTACGTCTTGAAAGTGGAGGTATCCAGAAACATTGAGGATTTAAATTTGTGTATATTTTTGATAATATCTTAATGTGCTTTCTATAAATTAAAATTTTCGATGTTATCTTGATGCTACTATAAAGCAGAAACTAGAATTCTGATACCATCGTCTACCTAGCGAGTCACGCGCATATTTTTGAGCTACACTTATTCGCTGTTGGAAAAAGGGGATGGAAAAGACATCCGGGAAAAATTTGCCTTCAGCAGCTTGGCTTCTACTATTTTCTGGATTTCTCCTAGAAGCTGCTAATTCTACGGCATAAGATAGGGAGACAAAAACTTCAAAAATCCCTAATTTTTCCACCTTTTGTGGCTCAAGCATTCAGAATGAAAGGTACGACCTCACGAAATCTCAATGACATGAATAACGATGACGATTCTGGATAGAAACTGCTCCAAAATCCAAGCAAAATCGCCATATCCCTGGCATCCACGTGATTTACCCGAAGCTAAGTGCACCTTGACTCGTACAGATTTGCGCTCTGATTTTAGCACTCAAACGTCATCAACGGAAACGAGTACGGGTCACGTGAAATTACACGAAATTAGGAATGAAATATAAACATTTCCTGGAAAAATTAATCCAGCAACGATGCATTTGAAGCTGTGTACGCTGTAGAGTTCTAGTACAACGAATCAGCTCTCGGAGAGATAACATGATAGAGATTAATCAGTGAATATTAAAGAGAGTGGAGAAGCCGCTGGATGAAACTCTGGAACATAAATATAAGGGCAAGATCCTGAAACTATGTATGGCAGGCTTCGATGAGTCAGCAGCGGCTTATGGTAGCTTTGGGACCCTTCACTTTAGGATCACCAAGGAAATCCAGAAACTTTGCCATTTTGGAATGAAGCAAGATGAACCTCCAGTGGAAGTGATCATGATAGTGGAAAAGATGCATATCGATCGGTAGCGACAGACGACCATTCAACCACTGTGTAGTAATGGAATCGCACCCAGTTTTTTTTTTCAAACCACACAGTGAATCATTCTTTCAGGACATCTGTCATAAATTTTCAAGACATCCGCTAAGGAGAAAACAGTGAAATGAAAATGTGGCAGATGATTGATGGGCTTGAACTCAGCGGAACGGTTCGGACAAGTGGCACAAAAATCATGACGACACTAGACGTCGTCCTCGGAAATTTCAGGAATAGAGAAATTCAATTATATTTTTATGGCACCAGTGAGAAGATAACTAGTGACAGATTGATCTCCTGGAATGAAAATGGACGAGGGCGGGGTGGTGGGGTGGGCATTTGAGAGAATTAAGACGCTAGGATTATTGACAACCTGGTTTTTTCGGGAAGCTTGATTTCTTGGCCCTGGCTTAAGCTGGGTGTTTTTTGAAGTTCTTGGTAAAACTAGCTCAATCCTAGTTTTTTCAAGATAACACGAGTGGGCGGCTACCACGGCAAGACGCACAACAATGACGCTTAGCGTGATTTGTCATCCTAGAGACCATGTCATTTTAAGAGGCGCAGGAAGCAAAAGTTGGTTTGTCTGCGCGATCGTTTCATCCGCGTAAGGGCTGCGCAAGGGATGCGTCTGCTCGTATGTGTAGTCGCACGCGTGACGCACGCACTCACAACAGATCCACATCGAAATTATGCACCAATTTTACCACTCGTTTTGTTTATTTTTTTAAAATTTTTCCATCTAAGGGAAGGAAAGAAACAGGGCCTTCCCTCTAGTTTTTTTTTTTACAAATTTTCTTGTTGATGCTGTACTTTTATCATAGCTTATTACTTATTTATTGTCAAATGGGGACCAGTTCTCGCGTTAGATATTGGCTGGTAGTTCTCTGAACACAATGTGTAAAAGCAGTCCAAGCTAGAGGAGTGCGTACGTCGCACGTGCGCCTAGACGTACGATACGACGCAACCCTTACGCAGCCCTGACGCTCATCGGACGATCGCGCAGGTCGAACACAGGTCGAACAAGGTGCTCATTCATGGCGTAAATGTCGCGTCAACGGGCGTATATAAAAATCACCTGCGAATGGATGCGTCAGACGCACGTCGGACGCAGCGTAATGACAATAAGGGCAATTTATACTAGTCGGACGCACGCATCCATTTGCGAAGAAATTTCTGTGATGACTGGCCAACGCGGAATGTAACCCTCAATGAAAAGGCCGCGTAAACGGGTGCGTCTGAGCTGCGTAAGCGATGCGACTGGGCCTATCTTTCATCATATAGACGCACGCACGTCAAACGCACCTATTACGCAGCTCTGCTGTAGATGCTCGCGCAGGTCGCACTAGGTGCTCACTCATGGCATAAATGTGGCATTAACCGGAGTCCATGAAAAATCACCTGCGAATGGATGCGTTTGACGCATGTCTGACGTACCGTAATGGTAATAATAATAGTCCATTATAAATGTGGATGACGCGCAGAGTAGAGCCTGGATGCATGATTGAGATTACCCAAGGTCAACGTGTTGACACCCCTGCTAGCAAAGGGTAGTGTTATGTGGCGTCAACACGTTTACCTTGGGTAATCTCAATGATACATGCGGCGCCAGTTCTGGCAAATGTTCGGGTAACAGCGGTAAAAGCGAGAAAATGAGGTACCACACAAAGTATGAACCATTCTGGCCGACGTAATGCAATGGGAGAGCATTAAAATCACTTAGGATACTGGGATAATCCAATAATCGTAGTTCATAGTTTCCCCCGGAAGGAGTGAGGAATGACGTCAGGTGGTGCTCGTTCAGAAAAACCAAAAAGCGAGCGCTAACGGCTTGTCATTCATCGCACAAGATGAGCTTAAGGTGAGCTTAAGCTAACATCTAAGGTCACCTAAATGATGAAATGAGTGTGAGCCCAAAAACCGCGTCGAGGGATAACATTCAGGACAATAGGAGGAGCTAATGGTCAAAGAAATTCAAGCATTTACAAAGTACATCTTGTGTACAAGATTTACTACATAAAAAGTCATTGCCGATCAGAGAATGAACGCTAAATAATCTCTTTAAGGGCAGCAATGTCCTCTTAGGACAGAACCGAATGATTCGATGGAAATAAATGGACCTATAAGGGCATTACCGACAAATAATTCACAGAAATTGCCAATTTATCAATAATTTCCAGGAGTTGGTGGTAATTTATGTCGTGAGTTGAGGATAAAATGGCCGGCATGAGGAGAACTACGGATAATCCAGATAGGTGGATTGACCGGAAAGTGTGAAAAGATTCCCAAGCTGCCATTTAATAGCTCCACGAGTGCTTCTGCTGATTGACTCTGCGCTTTTCCTAGGGTCAAATACAAATTGTCCAGAATGTCATCAGCTAATCCAGATCCAGGGTTGTCGGATAAGCCTCCCAACTTTGGATATAGCCAAGCATTGAGCTGAAACGTGTATTGTTTTAGCTGGCGGGGCTTAGCTGACTACGGGTAATTTCGGTCGATGAATCCGAGTTTTCTTGGAAGCAGCAGACAAAGTATAAACACTAGGATTAAGGAATTTTTCTCATCAACAAAGCAGCATGCTCACTTAGGAATGGTTCATCACGGGAACAGAACCAAAGAAAGTTGAATATTTTCCCCATTTTCTTGGATATTAGGACCCTGTGGCGGGAAAGGTAAAAGCATTGCACAATATAACCAAACTATGTCCAACTGGGTTGAATTTAACATACAGTGAACTCCAAACAGTCGTGGACAAGTGGCGGGACAGCGGCGCGAGCACTCTGGTTCTCTGCTGCATCGAGGCAGCGGGCCTGCTGGGCAGAGACACAGAGGAAAGCCGATACGTCGTGACTTTCCTCTGCATCGGAAAGTGCAGCAGACAATCAGAGTGCCCGCGCTGCGGTCCCGCCCCTTGTCTACGACCGTTTGGAATTCACTGTCCATTCACACTTTTAATGTTGCTATATATGCAATTTGCTGCGTCGTGAAAATAAAAGGGGCGGGGCCACTGTTGCACGATTGGTGGATTGAAACTGGTGCCCAGTCAGAATACTAGATTCTGACTTCTGAAAGAAAATTACGACCCGCTCAATCGCCATTGGCCAAAATTTCAGCGAAAAATTCCCGGAATTGAGCGAAATCTTCACTTAGAACCCAGTAGTGGAAGTCGTCCCCGGTACTAAGGTTGGGCACTTTTAACGCAACAAATTAACGCATTAACGCGTAACGGCCATTCTTTACAGCAACGTAACGAATTGGCGAAATTTGGAATTTTTGTAACACATAGCCTTGCTCAGCACCCCCTTTGCCCAGTGGCGCACGTAAGATCGGTGTAATGCGGAGCATCGTTGGAAAAAATATCGCAACATTTGGATAACGTGATACATTTACTTTTGTGCAGGCGTTTAATTCCATATTTTTATATGCGTGATAAAATATTAAGATACTTCAAGATTTTCTTGTTCAATGACGCTTGGCTTTTTCAGAACTGAAAGACAAAAGCATCCATAAACACACATTAGCAATTCAGTTTGCTTGCACGCAAATGTAAGGCACAAATGAGCGTCTATAAGCATCATAGATGATTGCGAGCAGCGGACTCCTGCATAACGAATTTCTGCAGAGAACCAGGAAAATGGCAGTCTAAAGGGTCATTCCTGGCAAAAAAAAAAAACATTACCAAAGACAGCGGTGATTGAAACTTTTTTTTTGTTAAAGGTAGAAAGAAGAGGTAGAGGTTCGACACAAACACAGCTTCTCGGATAAAAAAATCAGTTGAAAATGAAACTCTGCTCTCTTGGTGTTCCGAGCTCGAAATTGGGATCGGCGAGCAGAACTGGCCTAGCAACCAATGAAAACTTGAAAAATTATCCTGGACACTGCCTTTAATGTCTACTCGCCCTCGTTTCCGCGTTGTTAGGTTATATTTTAACGAATTAGAGAAAAACGGCCAAGTTGACATTGAAAGGCGGGTGAGAATTTGAACCAACCAATAGTGAGACAGCTGCACCACCCCTTTTTCTCTCACGATGCACCACGCTTGATAATTAGTGCAGCTTAAAGATAAAATTTTGTTTTATCTTTAAAAAGCTAGCAAAAAAGGAAGAATATCAGTAAATGCCAGCGAAACCACACGAAAATTCTACCCGGTACTTTCCAAGGGACATTTTTCCAGAATAATCTTCTCTTGTGACAACTTCCTACTGAAGTATACATTCCTATTTCAACTATATTTGAAACCGAAAAAAAAAAACTCAATGGCGATTGCCTTTCCGTGGCCTCAAAAGGCACGCGCCGCAACCGCGCCGCTCGAGCAGGAAGCTTCTTCGGGACAGAAAAAAATTATGGGGATTTCTTGACAGTTAGCTAGGTTCCCTATTAGTAAACATCAAATGTGGTCAACTACTATCAAGAGAACGCAGATTCGCTAGAGCGGCAACGATGCCATCGAATGAGCGGCGCGGTCGCGACGCGTGCTTTACATAGACGTGAAAGGGCCACCGAAAACCTGAGGCTATTTCCCCTACACTCCAGCTTCCTTCCTAAACTTCTGGTGAAAGTGGGCAAATTTGAGCAGCAGATGAGGCGAGAATGGCGGCAACTGACGGGAAATGCTCCCAGGTCTTGTACATATTTACCATTTCAGGCTTTTGGGCTGCGTTCCGCCTGCATATTTATGAGAGAAATTAAGTAAACACAGAAAAACACATAGACAGTAAGTCAACAAATGTCTACACTGTAAACAACGTCACGTTAATTAGCATCAAAATGTAGATTTTGAATTCTGGTCATGAAAACATTGAAATTTCATTCGCGACTACGCGAAGGAACAATAAACAAATAAATAGGAGAGGATCAGATCCAATGGAACAAGTGGTTTTTCTAATGTCACTACGGTAAATGAACCATTTTCTGATTTCTCAGAATTAATTAATAATTAATTGCTGGGTCCGGTAGGCTAAAAATGAAAAAAAAGAGGAAGAGTAGAAATGTGGTGTAGGACGTTACGCCTGGAGTGGGCGGCGCGTACGAGCTTTATGGTTGGCTGGTTGAGTGGACCGACCAATCGCAGAGCTCGTCCGCACCGCCCCAAGGCTCCACACTTGCTGCAATGGTATATTTTCTGCAGAAACCGTGGAGATCTTAGCACCAAACAACGTAGATCCCCATTACAGCTTGAATTCTCGAATTTTTCATGCGAATGTTGAGGATTCAAACTTCTCAACCGCTTTATTAGGTCGGCTTTTGGCGGTAGACTCCATTTTCAAGGCTATAACGTACAATACAGTACAATGGGAGGAGAAGAACAACAATCAGATGCAGAACAAGACCGCCTCACTAGGCGGTGGTGGAAAAGGCGACTGGAAAGGAGGTGTAAATTCTATTTTCCTTTTCTTTCAGTTATCACATTGTGAATTTTTTTCGTATAGTAGACACTATTCCCGGAAAACGTTCAAAAAATGAATTCTATTCCCTTGGGAGAAAGAAAACAAGAAATACTCTTGAAAAGTTCAATGATACATTCTTCTGCGCCGTTTAGGTTGGTAGATGGAATTCCTTATTATATACATACCAGCCTGATCGTCCGGCTGACGCCGGACTCTCAGGCTTCTTTTCGTGCTCGCTTCGCTCGCGTTGCCTTCATGTGGCATCTCTCTCACACCACAACGGCCATTCGTCGTTTATCAAAACTCTCGTTTTTGCACCTTCGAGCTTTCTGGATCCGAGGCGCCCTTTCCACAGCTGCGCAACAGGCAAGCGATGTCTTTCCTTGTGTAGGACCGTTGGACCCGTCTTCAGGCGTTTCCCCAATTTCAGACGCCGGTGGCCCTCACCCCACCGTTGGATCCGTTTCCAGGCTTTCTCCCAGTTTTGGACGCCGACGCACCCTTAACACACCGTTGGGCCCGTTTCTGAGCGTTTCCCCATTTTTGGACGCCGGCGCATCCGTATCACACCGTTGGACCCGACGTCAGGCGTTTCACCACTTTTGCACGCCGGCGCACCCTTATCACACCGTTGGACCCGTTTCCTAACGTTTCCCCACTTTCAGACGCCGGCGCCCCTTCTTCGCACATTTTACACGTCTCTAGGTTTGTCCCCTCACTTTTGGACGCCGGCGTACCGTTGCCGCAAAAGTGGACCCCCCGCATAGCATTATCACCCCCTCTGGGTGCCGGCCCAGCCCTACGGCGTCACCCCTCATCCGTGACCTTCTTCGCCGTTCTGGCTCCTTCTCTTCGACATAGAGAGATCCCACCCATCTCTTCCCTTTTATACTGTCTGGGCTTATCTCATCCATTCCTACTGTGGTAAACACAACAGTCGGTTCTTAACATGTCTGAACATGACAAAAGTGGCCCAAAACACCTGTAAATCAAGGTAAAAATCAAAATTTGCAACCTTTTCGTACATAACTCGACGCGCTGAACACGATGGTGTAGGTATTTTCACCTTCTGATGGCTGGTTCTCGTGCACAGATTCACACACACACACACATGAAGTGCCAATTAATAAGAAGTAAGATATTCGGCCCGACGTTTCGACGGTAACGTCCTCTTTAGAGGCCTGAAAGTGGTGTCAATGCTATTTGTGATCTGGACCGCCAAACGCCTCATACTTTTCAGGTAGTCACCGACATTCTCCCGAACGCATCTGGAAATCCCTCGACGGAGTATTACAACGTCCTGCGAACTCCACCAATTTAGCGGTTTTCGTCCGCACTGCTGTATATGACGCTCTGGACGAATGAGTGCGACCAGATACCCGAGATGGTATATATGGTTCACAGATACAGTAACTATTCATAGCTCAAAGAGAGGCATGATGTGTAGGTCACTGATTGCTATTACACGACTTCGAACATGTGGATCCAAATCTTCACTGCTTAATAAGAGGAAGAGTAGAGATCTATCGTATGACATATCTTTGTTGCCGCACCGCTTGCATTGCTGTGTATCTTGAGCTCTCAAAGGGAAAACAGCAGAACATTTACTTAGTCAGCGACGATTTTTTCTGTCATAATCGCAACGGAATGGTAGGATAAATTGGGTATGGGTAGGCTATTGACCAACCTATGCAAATGTTTCGGAAAGAAAGTTCCAAATCAATCCTGAAAAATTAGGCAATACACGGAAGGAAGTGGCGGGAAACTTTCGCGACAACCTAATATAGGATGTAATGTGTACGATCCTGGCCTACGAGCCTGAAATCTCGGCAAGAAAGCTCCCAGAGGCGTTTTGAATTTCAGTTCGGAATACAAAAATGAACATGAGAGCTGAGTGCTCGTCGATCACGAACAACTTCCTGCCCTTCATGCCTCTCTGTGAGCTGTAGATCGTTACTATATCTGAGATCCATATATACCACCTTGGCTCCCTGGTTACACTCACTCATTCGTCTCCAGAGTGTCATACAACAGTGCGGACGAAAACCGCTATACCGGTGGAGTTCGTGATACGTTGTGAGACTCCAATGAGGGATTTTCAGACGCGCTCGAGAGAATTTCGGTGACTACCTGAGAGGGCAGATCATAAATAACATTGATAGCACTTTCAGGTCTCTGAACAGGACGTTACTGTGAAAGTGTTGGGCGGAATATATCATAGAATTCCATTTGCCGACCCAAACGTATGAATGTTCGAGATCTTATTACAATTACAACGTATTAAAAGTCCGATACGTGTGAATGCCTTGTTTGGCCTGCAATCCAGATATAATACACGTATACATGTACTTGCACTTTCCAATGATGCTTCCAAAAATCTCTTGGACAGTTGTCACTTTTGTTTTCTACCATCATTTTAAAGAGTAGCATTGTGCCCTTGGCACTTTGTAGTAAGAATAAACCAGCCTGATCGTCCGGCTGGCGCCGGACTCTCAGGCTTCTTTTTGTGCTCGCTTCGCTCGCGTTGCCTTCATGTGGCATCTCTCTCACACCACAACGGCCATTCGTCGTTTATCAAAACTCTCGTTTTTGCACATTCGAGCTTTCTGGGTCCGAGGTGCCCTTTCCACAGCTGCGCAACAGGCAAGCGATGTCTTTCCTTGTGTAGGACCGTTGGACCCGTCTCCAGGCGTTTCCCCAATTTCAGACGCCGGTGGCCCTCACCCCACCGTTGGATCCGTTTCCAGGCTTTCTCCCACTTTTGGACGCCGGCGCACCCTTATCACACCGTTGGACCCGTCTCTGAGTGTTTCTCCACTTTTGGACGCCGGCGCACGCTTATCACACCGTTGGACCCGACGTCAGGCGTTTCACCACTTTTGCACGCCGGCGCACCCTTATCACACCGTTGGACCCGACTCTAGGCGTTTCACCACTTTCAGGCGCCGGCGTCCCTCCTTCCCACAGTTGGACACGTCTCTAGGTTCGTCCCCCCACTTTTGGACGCCGTCGTATCGTTGCCGCAAAAGTGGACCCTCCGTATAGCATTATCACCCCCCTCTGGGCGCCCGCCCAGCCCTACAGCGTCACCGCTCATCCGTGACCTTCTTCGCCGTTCTGGCTCCTTCTCTTCGACATAAAGAGATCCCACCCATCTCTTCCCTTTTATACGTATGGGCTTATCTCATTCATTCCAACTGTGGTAAACACAACAGTCGGTTCTTAACATGTCTGAACATGACAAAAGTGGCCCAAAACATCTGTAAATTAAGGTAAAAATCAAAATTTGCAACCTTTTCGTACATAACTCGACGCGCTGAACACGATGGTGTAGGTATTTTCCACTTTAGATGGCTGGTTCTCGTGCACAGATTCACACACACACACACATGAAGTGCCAATTAATAGATAGTAGATAAATAAATAAATAAATAAATAAATAAATAAATAAATAAATAAATAAATAAATAAATAAAAGGCGCAGAAGAAGTACCATCAAACATCACAAATATGCCCAGGTCTAAAGGACAAATGATATAGAAATTGTTACTCTTGAAAAGGATATGAATGTCTTCAGCCCGTGGTGAAGACAGCTAGGTATCTACGCATCAACGCATATGCACTGTGGAGAGAGCTGTAAGTTGGGATCCTAAATAGGAACGAAATGAAGAACCAGTCAAAATTGGTGCAGTCAAAAATCCCAGAAAAACCCTCCTCTGCAGCGAATAAGGAAGAAATTCTGAACGGAAGCAAAACTTCAGACGAGGTTAGCGGCGCTCACGTAACAAGGATCGGTGGGATTGTTCGCACGTTCGGTCTGCGCCATACGTAAACAAGTGTTGAGTAATGCGGTTGAATAGAAATCGGTTGAAATCATTGTGTTGTCGTGTCGTAGCCGACTTTAGCTGCCGCGTTTTTCCTGAATCCCGAATAGGGGGAAGATTTTTAATGTTCCTAATCTCATCAGGGGATCCCGTCACAGTAGCACTACCAGAAAATGTCACCGGCTAGTAAAACTCTGGCTGCAGAGTATGCAGGAATTTCCTCGGCAGAAATGGCTCCGTGAGAAGAAGCGAGCAAAAATGCCCGATATCTGCTACGGATAACAAACAAAAAACCGTCACAAACACATTAGCGGCAGGCATATTTTCCTATCCGGAAGGGATTATACGACATTTGCTACCTAGCAGTGCTGCAAAGGGGGAGGAAACTTCCTGGAACGGTTTTTTTGGCCTAAGAAAACCCCTCATTGTTGATGCAGATTTGAAGAAACAAAATAAGAACGACATTACTGGTCTAAAACTACTATACGTATGAATGGCAGGTGTCAGTAGACGTTCCCAAGTAGGATTTGTGCATTCCAGTGTGGGGGCGCCATTTAAGCAGCTACTTTTACTTCCAGAAAGACGAAACCTCACTATGATTAGCATCATTTATGCAAAACAGAACGAAGATGAGCGCTTAAAGGGTGAGGGGTGGAACGAGATCATTGGAACACTCCTTACTAGATAATTTAGGCCGAAAACAAGGGGACCATGGGTTCATTAAATAACTAGGATAGTCAGAAGTGATTGTAGAGCAGTTTCCCATTCTATTCGAATAGAAAAATAGTACTCCTGGATCATTTCATGGATTATGGCTTATTTCGTTGGATTCACCAAGCACAAGGCTCATCGCGAGCAGTACCCGACGAGACAACAAGAAACACTTTGGATGCTTGCCGCTTAGTGTACAGTTAATAAATGTACTCGTAAATGCTCGGCTCTACCTAAAACAGGCTATTTCACTTGTTGTCGTCATCTAATACCCCATTAAGGAAGGGTACCTCCATTAAGTAATCAACAGTGGCGGATGCAGAAAGTGGAGCTGATCAGGGAGGGGAAAATTGGGGTTTCCGCCGTTTTGTGCACCCAGACAGGAAATAAAATCAATAAGATTATTAATTATAGTTATTAGTAATTACTAAAAATATTTCTAATTCAACGATGAATATAAATGATCAAAAACATACTAATACAAAGTCTTTATCTTTCCCATAAATAAATTTTAAAAATTCAGCGACCTATTCTGCCCCCCCCCCCCCCCCCTGCGTCCGCAACTGGTTACCAAGGACCTCAAACTCACAATATTCAAAATATCAGAACTTCAGGTTCTTTTTCACGCTTCTGTGTGCTTTCCTGCGAAGCATCACGATTGGTGAGAGCACAGGCGGCAGAGCAGAGGCGTGGCCTCCTCCATAGCCGTGATTGGTCAATTGCGTCTAGAAGGATGGTTGGTGGCAGAGAGTGCAAGCACACGATACGGATAGCCTGCCTAGGCAGGAGCAGAGGAAAAATATGTCTCTGTAAAGGCAAAGAACAAGGATAGGAGGTATCCTGAAAATACCTGCAAGTAATTATCAATTTTTAGAAACGTGGAAGCAAAAATTCCTAAAATTTGAGAACCCGTCCGTGGAATCGCCCCATCTCTAGATTTTCGCTCCCTTGCTTTTCGAGAAAGCTCAAGCTAGTCTGACTCAA
>JARK01001359.1:415554-450023 GCA_000688135.1 Ancylostoma ceylanicum | reverse complement strand
TTTCGCAACGGACAAATCGAAGCAGCACAAAAAATTACGAAAAATGAAATGAGCGCAGAAGTGTACAGTCTTTTCCAAGAAGGTAGACGTGACTACAGAATCGCGGTGGGATCGGGACTTGAGACGGTGAGGCCATGCTCCGAGTGAGAGGGTCGAGGTCCTGCCGCGATCCTGCATCCGCGACGCTATAAATCTGCAAGCACAATCCGTCTATCCTTTCGACGAGAACTGCAGTTTCAGAGGGCCTCACTGGTCCACAGTAAGAGTACTAGAGAACCATGACACATTCTATTACTGAGCCTTCTCGAATAGAGTTTTCGCGCGCAGTCATGCATAACTTCGGTTTTTAGGTATTTCTGACGTGACCACGGAAAGACTCCAAGTATTTGGCCGCGCGTTCCACAATGTCTTGAGAAGACTAGTACAGCTATGGAAAAACTGTACGTTGGTAGCTCACCAGATAGGGCTACGGTGACGTGCTAGTTATCGCACATTCAATTGCGGCAGAATATGAAGTTTGACATTTTCCCAGCCTGAAGAAAGAAAGCAAATGGAATTCTGCGCTTATTCCAGGTCATAGCCATAGCTAAAGGCAATTTTTTTTGTATGGAGCTGGAGGTCTTCTCTGCCGTCAAGTAGAACTACGTTTCGCATTTGCAAAGCAATGAGTAAGCGGAATTATGAAGATAATAAAATTCATCAAAGGAATTCATAATAATAGAAATTGACTGTAATGCATTAAGGATAGCACAACAAGAGTCCTTATATACCGACGTCAGTAGCCGTCATTTTGTATGTTTTTTTCGCGCATCAATAACATTTAGAGCATAAGTGCTTTAAGGACGCAAGCATGCACGTATGTGAAAATCACTGTAGCAAGATATTGTACAGCTATAGAACTGTAGGAATGCAGGCAGTTAACAGGAGCTATGTGTTGTGGGAAGATCTCATCAAAATCCAAGTCAAAGATATATCGCATAGTGGCACGAGCTGTGGCATTTTATGGGGCGGAATGTTGGGCGACCACCTTGAATCACGGGCAGACCCTCCATGCGAAGGAAATGCGAATGCCACACCACTGAACTCAAGGGTTTACGCTTCTCGACAGAGTTTGAAACGATGATGTGCGCGCGATGCTCGAAGTAGCACCAATCGTGGCGAAGATGCGTGAGGCTCGGCTACGTTGGTACGGTCACGTATTGAGAAGTGACGACAATTCAGTCGCCGAATCGGTCATGAATATAATCGTGGACGGAAAGAAAAACTGACTGGAAGATCAAAAACTCGATGGCTAGATAGAATAGAAGAAGGCACGCGGTTAGTGAAAATCACAGACAGAGACGTTCTCAATGAAAGAAAATGGCGCGGCCGAAAATGCCGACTCCTACTACTGGGAATATGACTAGGAAGAAGAAGAAGACTTGTAGAACTGTAGTACTCGAAGCCCTGCTTCAAAAAACCCATGAATATAGGCGGATTTCTTACGCTCTTGCGATTCTTTTGCACCTTTTAGATACCGACGGTATCGCACTTCGATGAAGTGGTAATGCTTATGGAAAGTGTGCAGACGTAATGCAGAAGGCTGTCAACGGTCACCGCAATACTTATGATGCTCATTAGCAGACTGTCAATTCTAGCAGTCTTTCGTATTGAAGGCCTCCCAAATTTCAAGAAGAACGGAATAGGTGCCACTACATTGCTATAGCTTGAATCACGTCCAGCATGATAAAGATTATGATCGGGCGACAAGATAACCGCTGGTTGTGCTATCTACACTTGGTGCTCTGAATCTGTTCATTTTCTGGTATTGATTATACGTATGTATAATAGAAAATGTGTGGTGGCGTTGTGCTGCTCTAAAATTTTACGCGATACCACGTACACGGACTGCTATTGTTGTGGGCTGTGTTCGTTCCTCTGGAATAACGCTGTTTATTTGCGATTTCAAAGATATCCTCTGTCAGCTAATGAATATTTCATCAGACCACGTCGTTGACAATTTACTCATTTTATTTGTTTACATCATTGTATACTGGGCCCTCTCTGGCTATGCTTAATGCCAGTGCAGGGCATATTCACTGAGAGAATTTGATGGGCAGAATAACTTAATGAGCTTAGTTGTCTCTCTACAGTCTTCTTTTTTGGTTTGCAGCAGATAATTAGGTGCTTTGTGCTGGATTGACATTGACGATGAAAAAAGTTGCAGTACTGTTCGAAAAGAAACTAAGAAAGTAGGATAGAAAGGATACAAAAGAGCATACAGTGTATTTTCGGGGCCATCCTGACCGCTTAGGTCAGAAACCACCTCTCAGGATACCGCCCATGTGAGCGTGGGAGAACCTGGATATAAAAGATCCGGCAGAAGGGGACTGGTAGGTTTTCACTGGTGTGACGTCGTCCTCATATCTATCTCTCCTGCATCCACCCCTCCACGGTGACGACGACGCTTCTGGCCCATGTTGACGGAAGTCCCAGGAGCCTCACATCGTTTTTTTATTCTCCTCGTGTTTGTTTAATGTGTTAATAAACAATATTGATTTCTGGTGTGGATTTGGTGATGGTGAAATCGTGACTTCGATCAACCACTTTACCTTTTTTCTGTGAGGAAGCCGGAGTCTCATTTACATCACAACAGCCTTTCTAGTGAAGGTTTGCACAGTAAAAAACAGCAGCATTTGCGTTCATCCTATCGCGATCGCTGAAAGCAAAAGTGAAATACTTTTTCGCTTAGAAAATCCACACAAACCATTCGCCATTCATTCTAATTGACCCTGCCCAGGTTCTCTCTGGACAAGCGGTTACCAAGCAGTATGAACGTAGAAGAACGTAGCTGCGGTTTCTCAGTGCTGAATAGTCACACCATTATGTATGCATGAAGTCGGTTGGCCACGCGGTAGTTTCTGATTTTCTTCATCAACTACGGTAACCAGGAATAACTAGTACGTGGATGGCACGAGTTCGGCAAAAATAGCTGACGTCTTGTGTACTTTCGCCCCCACGAAAGGTATCCTTAGCAATGAGTGAGTAAACTCGTCATAGATGCCCTTTTGGAATTGGGAAAATTTCTTCTATTCTTGGAGAAGCGCCAAAATTCTCGAGGAGCACTGATGTCTCATAGGGCCTCCAGCGACTATCGGCAATTTCCGGCGCATTTACTTACTGTGTCTGACCCAAAAAAAAAACTAATTGCTTTGTGCACTCAAAATTCAATTCGATACTCTCACGACGCCTTTAACTTAGGGATGAGAGGGCTACACCACTATGAGCTTACGAATAAAGATACTGTGGGTAACTTTAAAAAACATAATGTAATGTGCGAATGTATGATTTTGATCATAGTAATACCTCAATTCAAAGAAGCAAGGGAAGTGAAAGACGAGACCCGAAGGCTATTTGAAATAGCCAGTGTTGACGGAGAAAAAACACAAAAATGTAGTGTTCTGTGGTTCGTAATTAAACACATTCGACTACTGCTGGATGAGTTAAGTGGCTTTCTCTTGACATTCAGTTTTCGCTTGACTTGGCCATGCGCCAAACACAGCAACTCTCATGGAAAACAACTGGGCAGCTCGAT
Organism: Ancylostoma ceylanicum; assembly: GCA_000688135.1. Taxonomy (NCBI): domain Eukaryota; kingdom Metazoa; phylum Nematoda; class Chromadorea; order Rhabditida; family Ancylostomatidae; genus Ancylostoma; species Ancylostoma ceylanicum. Next base: position 446,449 of record JARK01001359.1, on the reverse strand, counting down.
TTGGAGTAGAAAGAACCGGTAGTACATAGATTAGGGTGGAAAAATCCGAACATAAAAAGTGGTTTGTTATGCCAAGCGGAAGAAAAGGACTTTCACTCTTTAAAATCCGAGAGCTACGGAAAGGTCAAGTATCCAAAGCAGCTCTAAGTGGTACCTGCGGGATAAGCCGGATAAGCATTCCGGAAGTAGAGCGTACCGGTTCTGCTTGCGAGTACTCTTGAAAGGAGGGCATATAGATAATGCCTCTAGAGACGTCAGTAATCATGCATGCATAGTTTCTGAGAGATTTTGTCTGCTCCAAACTCATTAGAGTTTTTAATTACTCCTGATTCTGCATACTTCCACGAAGGCGAAAGGAAAGTGAGATCATGCAAGAAGTACGCCATTCAGAGCGCAGGAGCTGGATAAACATGATGTGAAACGATATTTTCGTCTAAATTTAGCAGGCAGGTGCTGAATTTCATAAATAGCTCTGTTTTTCCACAAGAGCGAGCCTTAAAAAAATTAATTGAGCAAGTTCAGTGGAATCTGGGGACAGCTGGTCGCTGCTAATAACAAAAAGCAAATGCAAACAACAGGATTGAGTGGAGAAAATGTCAGGGAATTAATGACCCCATGTGTCGAGAACTCATCAAAAATTCATTAAATTTCTGTATTGTAGTTGCAAAGGACTAATTATGACAAATGAGTGCGCTGAATATGGCTGAAATGATAGTTCTCCAGCTAGAACTACATCTTTAGAACGATATTTATCCACTACTTCATAGATTTTCGTAGCAGCATCTTAATAAGAGTACGCAAAAAGTTTTTATGACAGTCAATCATTTTCCTTGAAAGTACTTTTCTGCCAAGTATAGGTGCACATCTAACACTTTTAAGTACGTTTAATTGCACATTCTTTATCATGCTCGGAGCAAGATAACGCTGCAGTATTTACCACTTGCAGTTCGGAATTCGGAACGCGTCCAATGTGCAAGATTGCTGAAACTGGCACTACATACTTGAAGGATATGGATATAGGTTTCGGCTGTTTTATATATGCCATTCAACGAGTTTTTTTTAAATAACAAAGAAAACAGGCATATTACAAGTAGAATAATAATAATGATAACAACAACAACAACAAGAATAACAACAACAACGACAGAGCGCTCGTTGTATTTTCAACTGCCTTCCTTACTTTATTTCGCTCCCTACTTTTCTCCTTTACCTATGAGCTCAGAAAATTCCCACTATCTTATGATTCAAAATTATTTGTGCAAGTGGTGCATGGTACAGGATGGGAATGTTACTCTCATACATAATGACGTTGGTGAACATTCCAATATTCATGCAGTTTTTTTGCTCCACAACTACAAAAGATGCAAACCTTATTGCTTGCTCCATGCTGCGGCTTGCTTTTTCTCAGCATTTGCCTTTACAATGTCTTCCTCATGATTTGCAAGTTTTGCTCCTCAGTTTTCGCCGAAACTCGCAATCGTAACGTAGGGAAGGATGTAGTAGTGAGACGGGGTAAGTATGTTAAAAGTGCTTGTAAGCCACTATCCAGAAACGAAAGCCTAAGCCTAAGCATGAACCCCTTCTTCCCGAAGTAATGAGAGCAAGACTTTCTATGGAAAACAAGACTCTTGGTGGGACGACCAATCCATCAACCAGGTGGTTCGGTTTTTGGTTTCAGTGTTTTACGTGCCGGGCAGAATCTTCTCAATTCACTTTACGGTATAATATTACCCCTACCTCTCCGAAGTATTTCTCTTTCAAACATTGAATCTCTGAGAGTTTGCTTTACCAGTGCAATGAGTGGATTGTCCGTATATCTGCTGTTTTACTCGATCAAGTCATGTCATGCCATTACCTTCTCCACGCCTACCCTAAGCGGAGTAATCCTCCTATATGAATCCTGGTAACGTCGCAAACTTTCTAGAGCGCTGATCAAGAGTGCTGGTAAGTGTTCGCACCCTTTCACTATAGGCTCACTTCATATACAGTGTTTTTCGATGATGCAAAACTGATGAGACAGCCGACCGATGTTTCATCATAAGTGCAAAGATGTAGTGGAAGTGGCGATGGGACCCGTCTTTAAGTCTGGTTTCGTTGGTCACGATTGGTAATAAAAAATAATGATGATAATAATTGAGCAAAGCATAGGAAGTTGTCTATTTACTTGATCAGAAGAAAAAAGGACAAGACACATGGCAAAAAAGTCGCTAGATGGTGCGAATTCAGCACTAGTACCGATGAATGCATGCGCCATTGAGGATACACAAGGTAAATGTGTTAGCACTACGCAAATCTACCAGTTGTTAACAGGGGCATCAACGCGTTTACCGTGGGTAGTCTCAGTGATGCATCCTGGTCCAAGCTCTCAATAAGGAAACTACTGCTATGATGGACAAATCCTATAAGAGGGCGAAAGGGAGTCGTTTCCAGGTGCGCAGTAGAAAAGGAGCAGTTCGGCGTGGTTGTAACCATGAAGGGTTCAATTGAAAATAGAAATTAAAAAAACAAGGAGTAAAAAATTGAAGGAATGACAATGACGCCTTTTTTACAGGTTGATCATAACAACAGATTTTGCTTCAAGTTAATGTAGAGAACAAAATAAATAATGGCGGCTCTGCAAACTTTCTGCAAAGGAGTTGTTGGACTATATGTTTAGGATATAAAATAGAATTCTTTGAAAGTTTTATACCGAATATTTAAATTCAAACCTGGTTCTCCAAGCTGCCCGCTTAAGCACGGACGGAAAATGTGTGAATCATGGAAAAATTTGTTTATGCGACTGTGCGCCAAGGCCGCTAGAACTAAGCCCCACCCGATAAAGCCTTGCGGCCTGAGCCTGTTGATTCGCAGCATTTTCAAGGATATTGTCCATTTCACTGATTATGCTGTCTCAAAAAGTCCACCCAGACAACATAGATCTCATAAACTCTCTAAACCAGGGTCTTATGTACTGAAATGCTATCTACGGACGTCAATCAGCAGATTGCCGAGTAGGCGTGAGCCTTTTTCGGAGACTCAACACCATTGTACACTATGACATCAACTTCGATGGATTAGTCGAGAATTTTCTGCAGATTTCTTTGCAGGACTTATACATAAATAGCGCTGGAACTTTTCCTAGAAGTATTAGAAGTGCAAATGTCAATTTCTTTCCATTCAATTAGGGGCCTCAGTGCCGCCCCCAATTAGGGGGGGGGGGCTCCCTGCGGAAATGCACTCCAAAGGACAACATTCGAAAATCGTGCACTCGTTTATGCAGAGATAATTTGTGCTAGTTGATTTATTTCTGCAAGCTTCATTATGAAGGATAACAACAGAGAAAAAACAGAAGAAAATGAAAGAAAACGTAACAATCATGATCATGTGGTCAGGTTCTATTCTGCTGATATTTAAACTAAGGTATCAATTTGAGAAATTGTTGTGAGTGCTGAGAGACGACCAGAGCAGAGAGAGCAAACACCAATTCAAGAGCAAGGACCAACTCATCTCAAGCTGCTTACTTCTCTTTAATAGCCAGAACAGGTGAACCAAGAAAAGAGCAACTGGAATTTATGACCCAGATGCCGTGGAAGGACACCAGTTTTCTTCTGCGAGAAGGGCTTTCACCAAACTAAGATCCCTGAATAAATAGAGAGCAGATGTTTACATCTTGCAAGATTATATGAGAGCCTTGTGACTCTATCATTTTCTCCAAATTGAAAAGCGAGAAGATCCATTAGTGAATAGGCAGTATTCAAACTATATCTCATGTTGCCGAAGTAACACAACCCGATAAGGCGTTCACAGCCTAACAGGATTTTCAGCTGTTGCTTCACTGGATCTCTATTGGCAAATTCTGTTTCCGCGCCGGCTCCAAAAAACATCGTAACGGATAACATGAGCGAGAGGAACGCGCTAGGGACGCATAGACAATCACTGAGTTTTCTTTTCACGAGGTCCTTCAGGTTTTATTCCGAAAAAGTTGGAGCAACAAAGGAGAAGAAGAGAAATCCAGGTGGAGAGATGGGAAATGGACAGCAAAGAAGATATATTCCCCTTCTCATTTGAGAAGAACCCGAATGGAATTTGCACTTGTTCTACTACATACATTTGTACTTCTTCCTACATCATGTGTTTTCTGCTACTCTGTCGCATTTTTTAAAATTTCTCTCAACCCGAAGTGGTCGCGCAGATTTACAGAGGGGCCAGGGCACCGTACCCATGTTCGCACTGAAGGCGGCTATGAGAATTGACCACATTCGCCTTACCGACAACCTCGGTTTCGTTTTCGAGCGGCCTGAGTTTCTTGTTAGAAACTCCTGGGAAGCGGCATGCTTCTTATCCTCATGAGACTTTATAATAAAACTGAACTATAATTATGAATTCAAGGTAATAAGGTACCCTACTTTTGAACCGAATCTGCTTCATAAAAGAAACATTTGGAATGAGTACATAGAGCGTGTATTTTGTCTGAGGTATTCAGAAGTCGTACGCTCGAGTGGTGCACAACTTGTTCAAGTAATGGATGGAAAATTCCTACAATAGTGAGTACCTAAGCAAGTATGGTATTTGCTGAAGGGATATTTTTTCAATGTATTACATTCAAATCATTTCAAAAAGTAGCAGTTACTTTAATTGCTGTATACTGCAATAACCAGACTGAAGCTGCAGGTGGGCAGTGGAATCTCTTCTGTTCTTTTCATACCAGCCCAATATTTTTTTCAGGGACTTAGATCAACATTGTGCATGACAAGGCAGAGGTACAGTCCTTATGCGCAGTCGATAGAAAGTTTTTTAGCGCGCAGAGCCTGCGGCGCGTGCGCAGCGCGACCCGCTTGTAACAGCGGTCCGGCGTCCTCGCGCAGGTGTTCGTGGACGCTGTTCGTCAAGATTACGCTCACAATCAGATAAGCGTTTTTATGCTGTTTTCTTCATTGTTTGAAATGCTGTTGTAAGGAAGAGGTGTGTGGCTGACCGAAAGTGAGCAGACGCCCCCCCCCCACTCCTCGCTTTTTGCAAATTTTGCCAGCGCATTCTTAAAATCGTTATTTTCTATGTTTCTTTGTGTTCCTTTTTGTTTCTGGCCCCATAGAGAGATGCTTCTCGCAGGTAGTCGCTAAATACGCCTACCTGAGGATTTTCTGCCGATTGCGCGTAAGGACTGTTATAATGGAACTTTGCGTAGAACAAAAAACTGGCGACGCACTCGTTCCGTACTCACGCGTCTGTTATGACTTCACAACGACTTTACAAAACGAGAACGAAGTGCGAAACAGCGCTGTATTCATGAATTATGGCGATTTCTCAAGCTGGCTGAAGTCCTCTGTCGACAAAGGTATTCATGAATGTTTCCGAGAAGACTATACTCTTTCTGCGAATTCATACTGGATGAGTTTCTCCAGAGAACAAAGGAAAATGTTTCCGAAAAAAGTTGAAAGGCTCATCACAACGAGCGGAGGAAAGGTTATGATGGCAGAAGAGTGCACTAGTTCTTCCAGAGGAAACCCGAACTTTCTGCGCATGCTGGGCTCGAGCTCATAAAAAGAACACAGAAAGAGAAAGAGTAGCCACTATGGATGACACCCAAGAGGACCGCGTAGTTTCACGACGGGGAGGAGAGGAGAGGGTTCGTTTGCTATGCTTTGCTCACAAATCTATACTCTCAAGAATCTAAGCCTTCAAGAGATATGACTTTCTCGAAAACGGTTACGAATGCAACTAGGACTCAGAGCGCAAGAATCTCTGCAAGGACCTGTCTTCTTCTGGGTGCCATGGTGAACGGTTTACTCTCCACTACCTCTTTCTTCGGTGCACCCTACCGACATCTTCGGTGGACGACCTGGCCCAAATCACAGTTGACTAGCGCGGGTCGTATACCAGAACCATCAGCGGGTTGTCCTAACATTTCCACTATCAATGCATTCTCAAGCATGGCTCTGGAATAACGAGAGGATCTCGAAATAAAGATGATAGTTAACGTCCGGAGAAATTGATAGTGCAACAAATCCGCCGAACTCTTCATCCAAACATGATTTCTGCTGTGATAATGTGTTCAAGGGTGGATGAAGAATAAAGAATAAGGAATCTCTGCAAGGAAAGCCATAGACAGCCAAAAGGAAAAAAGGAAAGCAAAAAGCGTCAAAACTGTGGTGGCGCCCTTTCCAGATAGATAGCTCCACAGCCCCATATCTTGAAAGGAGATGGGGAGGGGGAAGGTTGGTGTAGAAGAAAATATGGGTCCTCATTAAACAATGGACGAAAACAAATCATGTTTATCTTCCACGTCGGTCCAAATGTAAACACTTAAAATGTTTAGAAGAATATTGTGCTAACAAAAATAAAGAATGAAAATATTCCATGAGGAAATTTCTTATTTCTTTCTTCAGTTTTTTTATTTATTATTCATTTAAAAATATTTTGCGAATATTTCTGGAACGAATATCGCCAAGGTAGCTGTCAGAATCCCAATTTTTGTAGAAGTTTTGTCGAAGTTTCAAATTCTTGGAACCGCTTGATATTTACTAGGCACTTTTTATTTCGTAGCGCAGCCAATCGTCTGTTTAATGAGTAAACGAATAAAATTATTTACCCAAATCTGAAAAGACGTTTTTGTAATAGCGAGAAAGAGGAAAAGATATGTATACATCCCATTTAGTTTCACACAGAAATTCTCATGTTTGCCTCATTTCTACCCATCGCGAAGCGCTCAAAACAAATGAATAAATAAGTAGACAAATAAACAAACAAATATTCCTTTGCAGCAGCGTTATTGCTCGAGCACAAAAGTATTTCTTTTGTGAGTCATTGCTCGAGATAATTGTAGCCTATATGTATTTCCTTGACAACCAATTAGCGCTGTAGTTTTTTGAACTCTGGATGAGAAGTGCATTCCAATTAGTACTGCAAAATGTAGGTAAATTAGTTAACAACACGATGAGAGGTAAAACCGACAGGTTGGTGGCTTGTCGCCGAGGATTTCTACTTCTCTTCGGACTTGAGGATGAGCCACTAAATCCTTGATTATCCCAAAGTGATGAGCACCACTTCACGGCGAGAAAAACTATAGAGGACAAGTGCATCTAATTGCGTAGCGCTCACATGTTGAAGAAAATTCCAGAATTTCCTGGGAAAACATGTTTCTGAGAGCAGAAAAACTATCATGAGTAAACAGCCTCTTAGAAGGCAACAAAAAAAAAAAACAAAATTCTAGGATTATCCTTGGTTTTCTAATGTTCTCCGTTGATAATTTTATTTCGGCTAGCTTTCGGCATTCAATGCCTTCGTCAGACCTTAGTTTTCATATGCGACACGACATCATCCACAAGCAAACAGGCATACAATAATAACAACTGTACCGTGTGAGAAGGCGATGAACTCTGACTTTAGAGCCGACACAGTGGAGCTAACCTATACAAAATGGTTATTGAGGCAGAACAGAGCAAAATGACATGGCGATTGATCTATTATAAATCTAAAAATTCAAGGATTTTTTTTTCGAAGCTCTCAATGGCTATAGATTCGGGATTTCTACAATGAATCCTGTGGAAAGTTTCCATGCAAGGTGGTGAAACAATGCTAGCCACCAACACGCCGCCCTGCCCCGCCCCTTACATTTTGAGTCTGCCCTTGGAATGCTGAGTGCGGAGCATTGCACCTGGAGATGCGATACAGCCATGGTCTGTGATAGAAAAGTAGATGGGTAGACCAATCACAGCGCACAGTGTCGCACATTTTGACATGCACTTCTAAGACCTACATAGATTCTGTTACTGCTATTTAGTCATTTATTTTTCATGCAAAAGATGGCGTCTAAGAATGAAACAAATCACAGAAAGTGGTATTAGCCACTAAGTGTATAGTGTGTTTCACCGGGGATCATAGTAGTGAAGATACTAGAGAAAGAGACAATACGAGAAATAGTGCTGCTTCTGGAGAGGCCGACGAGTAATGCAGACCACAGGCACATTCAGTCAACTATCATCATTTTTTGCAACGGACTAAAGCGTCCTTAAAAGGAAGATGTAAACAAGAAAGAAAGAGCGGTGAATGATTAATCGTTAGGAAATTTTGTGAGCATGCCAAAAAAAAAAGAGATATGCGCTCTTTTCATGAAAGAACACTGAACGGAGTCCATATGTGTTCACGTATTCATTGGGAATCGTTATATTTTTCAAGTTATGTGAACATCAATGAGAGTGGGGTACTGGTTATCTTGAAAAGTATGCCTATAGGAACAGACGAACGACGACAGTGTAGAAATTCATGTCGATCGCCTCTAAATTATATGGCATGTTCGACGACGGCTTAATTAGTAGTTACTCATGTGAAAAACTTCTACTGCCGTAAAAGAGAAAAAAAATCCTCACGTAGAGACACGTAGAGAGACGTTCTCGAAGTTGCCTCCATATGGAGCATCACAAAGAGTCACATGATGAAGGGTGAAGAACTTACATCAACTTGTACACGTAACTACTGTTTCTTAATGTTCACGTGGGCTAAAAATAGTTGGACGAGTTATTAATTTCTATTATTTCGCATCTTAGGGATGTTGAAAAGAGGAGAATATGATTAATGTGTGGTACTTATATAAAAATGAAGCAACTTTGTAAATTTTGGGTTCACAGAGATGCTCATTAACTATTAAAAAGCAATTGATGATTTTGTAATATTACTGATCATTAAGTTCTGAAGAAAGTACTAATTGTCGAAAACTCGCCGAAAATAAAAGAATATCAGATAATAGCCCGAACAAACTCAAGAATTCTGGATTCTTCCATACTATGGGGTTGAGATTCGATATCGGCCACATGTCACGCTGCGCTTGAACAATCCCAACGCACTCATTCAATACTGCTGAAGCGTATATGCCGGATGTCTCGCATTATCATGGATGCTCCGCCCCAATTTTGGTTTTTTGCGGGTGCCTCTTCAGAGAATCGTGCACAAAATAGTGATAGTTATCAGCACTCCACTAAGCGCAAGAACTGCCAGCAAATGTGCTGTGATCATTAGCATATCATAATTGAGGGAAAGAAAAAGAAATGCCCGCAAATGACGGTCACAACTGGTGCGGAATCTTACGCTAAAACGGTGGATATAGGGTAGGTCTATCATTCGTCCTGGGGATTTACAAGGTAATAAGCTGGAAAGGAACTTCGAACTAACAGAGTTCGAGAGGACGTTTGGTGGTCTGTAACACAGGTGAAAAACAAGGAGCCACTTCTAGTCCTCTGAAGACGACAGTCACGTCGAAACGTCAGGCATAATAATAAATATGTCCATTAACAACATGCTCACGCTCAACACAATAAAGAGTTATTACCGCAGAATGATCAGGTTAAAAGATGAAAGAACGGAGAAGTTAATGAAAAAGAGAGGAATTTTGAACAAAATGTCAACAGGAAGTTCCAAATTAACGTATGGGTTGCTTCGAAGAGGACAGCCAAGGATGGCAAGTTGATTTTAACGATTATACAAGATAATTCCTTATACATATAAGTATGAGAATCAGAAGAAAATAGCAAGAAAAAAATTACGTGTTTCGTATTATTTCATGCTTTCTTATTCACATATTTTTTGGTTGTTTGAGTTTGTTTGTTTACGAAACTGTTCTTTTGGCATGGATCAAGCACTCTTTCTGCTACTAGTAATCACCTCAATGGAGTAGCTGGACCTTTAGTAGAAGTGGTGTGTCTTTGTTCTCCTTAGCTATTTTGAATGACGTGCTTAGTAAATGTAGGTGTGGCTATATGTCTACAATCACTGCAGCGGTCGAGCGATGTTAACCAGTATACTCGCTTGCTGGACTTCCGGTGTGGCTTCTATGACTCCATCTTGGAATGAAGGCATGTTGCTGGTTGATGTGGCTTCTGGCATTGGTTCCACTCTCCCATACGCCCCTCTCGGCATGAATTATACCTTATTTTCATAGTTTTCTTCTACAGCTAATTCTTCAGCTAATGCTCGTCAACTTGTGCTTCCCCATTTATTTCCACGTCGAAGTCATCATTTTTCTCGAAGCTTGACCCTCCTATTCCAACTATAGGCTGTTTTTTTACTGTTTTGTTCTGTACAGTACTACATGATGTTTTCTTGTTTGGTTCACTTATCTCAGTTGTTTAGTGCGCCTCGATCTTATCAAATAAATAAGCAAATAATATATAAGAAAAATATTGCATACTAAGTACTTCCACGTTTATTCACAATGATACCATAGCGCATTTTGTCATTCCCAGCGCAGACCAACAGCAGAATATGGGCCAAACACGAGAAGGAAGTTTTCTAGAAACAAGCAGCGAGCAGCGAAGATATAAAAAGAGCTCTCTTGAAAGAAGGATATAAAGGGACTCCGAAGAGAACAGAAGGAAAATGACAAAAACCGTAGAGAACGCGGAGACATTTGTCTTTTGGCGTTCTCGGAGCAGAAACCTGCAAGAGCTCATCTTCGGCTTACAATGTCAGCCGCTTGTGAATAATGTCTCCGGATTAATAATGGAGAAGTATTGCCGACGAAACAACAGAAGCCGAAATAACGACGAAAGAAAAAGGATGCAAAAGAAAAATGGAGCAGAAAGGATGAAATAGGAGGCTAGGCGAGTGGGGGATCTGGGCGTGACTACCGCAAACGACAAATGGCATCATAGTGCCTGTGAAATATCGCTGTGTTTCTGAGCTCTTTTTCGGAAATTGTTCCCAATTAGGACTAATCAAAAGTGAATATTCCAGGGAAAAAGCCATTCAGTCCCAGTGTCTACGTTTGTACTGTCCCAAGCTGGTCAAACACACAAGTACAACAGTAAATATAGTAACTAGCCAACTACTAGGACTGTTTTGAAAAATGAATCCTACTGTATCAACACAAATCCACGGAACCATAGTATAATTTTTCCCATACTCATGCTTTTTCCTTAGATTTGCCATCAGTTAAGAGAGGATGGTTATCATGCACTTAATGGATATGTAGGTAACAGAGACACAACTTCAGAAAGGTCGTCTGATCTTCTAGGACATTAGCGCTAATTGTCCGAAAAGGCTAGAAGAACATTGCACTAAATGAGTAACTAAGGAGCCCTGAGTAGTTACTGTAACACGGGAAAAATTCACGAGGGAGAGATAATCCTCACAAGCATACAAAATGGGAATAAGAAGGGTAAAAAGCCTAAATTCTTCTAAAAGGGCAGATTGGTGCAGAGCAAACACTGTGGTTTACCATTTTTTGAATTTTATTTTGCATTTATCTCATATTTAATTTGCTTATGCGTTCTTATAGAGTGAGCATCGATGCCGGTGCGGCTTTCGCAGACTCGTAAAGCACGCGACGCGACCGCACCACTCGCGCTGAAAACCTTGCCGCGACAACAAACTGTGAGATTTCCTTGATAGCTACTTAGTTTTTTCGCTAGTTAATATCAACTTTGATAGAATTCCATTAAAAAAACCTTGATCTGCCCATACGGCGGCAATTCCGGCGAAAGCGGCGCGCCTGGGTCGCGTGCTTCGGGTGTCTGCGAGAAACGTTTCGCCATTGACGCTTAGTGTAAAGTTGAATGATTTATTGAATTCATGGGTAAACCATATCCCCACCATATAACTCAGCCCAACTATATTTTTGGAGCGAAACCTCCTAGATTTTTCGATCTTCAAAATAAAAATCTTTGCCTTGCGTATCAGTGTTTTCATAATAGTTTAGAGGTAGTGGAACATTCTACCACATTTTATCGCTAAAGAGTTTCGGAAAACAATTCAAGACCAAGTGATCCTGAGTCGAAAAATAAATGACGATGCAGGATTTTTGGGCCGTCCTGATATTAAAGCTAGCAGCCTTTTTGAGAAGTCGAGGTAGAGAGTAAAGAAATACATGGTGACCCAAAAACTCTTGGCTGACAATGAAGATAGCGCAAAGAAAAATGGTCCTTTTCAGTTTTATTTCTAAAATAATAAGTGAGTTGTTTTCTACGTTCCTCGAAGGAACTCCACTCAAGAGTTGCCATATAGACGTGTTGTCCGACATTAAGCGAGTTTCACCTGGCGAATCGCCAATCTTCTGAAGCTCCCTCAGTCAAGGGTGAAGTACACACTGACTCGTTACAAGAATGCAGGCAGCATCAAGGATGTACATCTAATATGGCAACATATGTACTAGTACTTATGAGTAGACGACGGAAATCAGATAACTCGATTAGCAAGCGCGTGGCTGTGGTGAGCATTTACAGATTTCCTGGAAGATTTGAAATCTTTGAGGTCTCATAGAATTGAACTGGTTCAAACTATTCTGCTATTTTTCCGGATTCTATGGCAGATTTTCAACGGACATGGAATAGCAGTTGAAAACCTGCCATGAAATCGAAAAAAAGGCTTGAAGCCAGGAAGCTCACGAGGAAAGGATACTTGGTCAGTGTGGCCATTCATAGAGCGGTGTATATTGCCTTATGCAGCTTTCGACGCTGATTTCGAATCCATTTTTAAAATTGGCCAAACTGCTCTCTGCGATGAGTTATGCCCATTTTCGGCATTGTGAATTTCGCGGTTGTGAAGTGTTTTTTTTCTTTCAATGATATCATTCTGACAAACTCTAATGTTAGACCACTGTGTAGTATAATTCGGAAGATTTCGAAACTGCCAATGCCCGCCTGGAAGAAAAGAGACTCATTTTTGCGCCAAGAGGCCTCTTTGTGCACTAATTTCAGAGCTTGCAGATGGGTAGCAAAAATGGGCATTACTCATCACAAAGAGCAGTTTGGCCAATTTTGAAAATGGATTCTAAATCAGCGTCGAAAGTTGCATAAGGCAGTACACATCTCTCTATGAATGGCCACACTGACCAAGTATCCTTCCCTTATCAGTTTAATTAATGAGGCCTAAGTAACCTCCAAACAGCTGGACTGAGGCTTTTCCACGAGAGTGAACCCTAAGAAAGGAGAATTTGAAGGAAAAAAAAACATAACTATTCCCAAATCGAATGCTTCCAGCAGAGTGACGCTATACTTGGTCGTTGTGTTCCCGAGCGAAAATTACGTGCCTAGCGCTGCTTCGGCGAGCCGGAACCCAACTGTTAGCATGACGACTGCAGTTAACTTCCTTTGTAGTCGTCGTCGCCTTGGCATTGTGCAGAAGCCGACGCGTGGAAATGAACGAAGCAGCATGCAAAAGTGGCAATAAAGTGATGGACGAACACAGACGCACTTACGTCGGCGTCGGCGCCCGTTGGCAGTTCCGATTAGTTCGGACACTAACGAGGGCCTGAGGACTACGCGGGTCACAATTTGTGGGACTGGAGGAAATGAAAAGGACAGCTCCATCAAATTGCGATGCTGCCATCCTCTTTGCATAGATCAGCGGGGTTCTTACCAGGTTGCAGATCGTTCCTTGGTGACCATAACGGGTGATTCCGAAAGGATTTTTCAGGACCTAGATCACCTAGATCACCTCTTGCAAAGGTGCGGGGGATAAGATAATTTACGGCAGGCAAAATAACTGAATACAATGGCGCGTACCAGTAAAAACACTGAGTGTTCCGCATCAGTAACGAGCCATATAGTAAAATTTCGTTGAATCGTTGAACTGCAATACTACAGCAGTAATTGGTAGTTACCTCGATAATGTCTTATTACAAGGCGACTTGAAACTAAAGATGTTTGCGATGAGATGTCATTTCCCATCCAGCTTACTCCGCAGACCTAGCCCTATCGGATTACTTCCTGTTGACATCACTGGAGACCCATCTACCCGGAACATATGTTCCTGATCCTAATCACATGGGATGTACCTGTGTCCAAGGGTTTAATTCGAACCCCAATGAGGGAATCAGGGACGTCAGTAGCAAGTACTCAGAAGTTTTTTCCCCACGTTATATGCGATATAACTCCTATTTTGCGTGAAGGCTTCACACAAACTTGTGATAATGTTACATGTAAGTTGTGTAATCTCAAAAAAGCTTACACGTAACATGATTAGTCTTCCAGAATGCTACAAGTGAGTTGCACACGCTCGAACAAGCTTACATGCAAACCGTTTTAAATTCAAAGAGATTGCATGTAAGTTGTTTAGCCTCCAAAGCTCACAAGTAACTTGTTTTGACTCCAAAAAGTTACATGTAAGTTGCAAACATGAGAAAGTTCACGTGTAAGTAGTTGTGACCCCGAAATGATTGCGTGCAAGTTGTTTGGCTTGAAAAACTTACGAGTAAGTTGTTTTGACTCCAAAAATGTTTCAAACGAGTTGTTTTGACTTGAAAACGTCGTACTCATGTTGTATCTAGCCGAGAAGGGTTGCATTTAAGTTGAGAAGGATAAATAAGGTCGCATGTAAGTTGTTTTAGAACTCATATGTAACTTGAGAAAAAAAAAACTTCTGAGCCGGAGAAGTTGTATCCAAACAATGGTTCTCTTGGAACATTCGATTTTTCGAATTAACTAAATCTATTTGATTTTCTCTTTCGATCGAAAGTCTGTTAATTACGTACTAGCTAAGAACCGGTGGACCAAAAAAATTATTAATATCCTGCGCATACGACATTTTATCAGAATTATATGCCACTATTTCAAATGTACTTGGAGATAACAAGGCACAGGGGAACAGACTTGGTGACTCTACATAGAGCAAAAAAATCCATTAATTTAAATAACAAAAGGAATTACAGTCGATTTCAGGAATTGCATTCATTCGACTAATTGTGCGGAACTGCAGAACAAGTGCTTTATACGAGGTGTAATCGTGAGAACCACAGGAATAATTCATCAATTCGTACGGGAACCAAACTACTGCATCGTAGATCTCGTGGATCCAAGGACTCGGGTTTTCAATCCGGGTAACGTCTTAATTCTTAGAATCGGCAAGATAATAGCACTTATTTAATAAATGATCAATTCTTATTTTCGAGAGCGTGAAAGTTAATTTCTTATATTAAGTCGGTCCAAAAGTCTCGCACGCTCCGACAGAGACACACGCTAAAAAGTTCCCCTTCCGTTTTGGCTTCTTTTGGCCTTCCGGAAGACATATTTACGTAGCAAAACCAGTGAGATACCCACGCAAATCGAACCAATTACGATTACAAAGGACTAATGAGTAGAGACAAAGGCTGCTTGGTAGGAGCGATTGAGCCGACCAGCTTCATCGCGTTGGTCTCGGATAGGAACCAGTCCCACGAAGTGGGTTTTGACCGATTTCTTGGAGAATTACATGAATTACTAGGGAAAATGTGTGTACTTTAGGCCGTGCCATGGGAAATCTGATTTATACCACATAGAAAATATGAACTTGCGTCGGAAACGGGCAATTCATGCGAAAAGCCGCCCACTTGGGAACAGGCAAAGCAGGGCGCTGGTCTGACGATAGAATTCGCTGCGTAATACTTCTACTATATTTGCTGTTCTACTCAGACAATTTCTCAGACGAAAAGGTCGCATGTACCGTTGCAACGGAGTGAGACATAGACTCATTAGAGGTGCTATTCTCTGCTGAGGAGCATCGGTGAATGGATTCTTCCAATGATTTTAGTTGGCTGTCTAGAGATGAGGAAGTTCCTCCACCTTCATATAATAGAGTTTCGGACTAGATCCCACGCCTATTATGAACGAGATGGAGATATTGTTAGAAAAACGAGCCCACTTTCTGGATCCATGGAACGTTAACCGCACAATCCCTCAATGGTCAGCGTAGTTGGTTACCCTACAGAAAGCGTGATGCCTGGTTTTGTCTGATTATGCGCTCATGAATCCCAGTAGTGGGGTATCCGCCACTTCGAGGACTCAGGTGGAAAGTAAAATTGAGAGAAATACCAACTATATTATATTGAATAATTAATAACAATTATTCTAAAAAAGCGCGCCTTATCCTGCCGTCTCCTGGAGTCCGCCACAGCCTACTTTTCATGCAACAACTACCCCTCTTCACGGGTGAGCTACGGATTTGCTTGATGACCTGGCAATTAAACTGTAATATGACGTTATTTTTTGGTCTTTGACTTATAAGTTTACATAGGGTCTTCGCCAGAAGTTCCTTGTATGATTATCATTTGTTTGTTTGTCTACACGATTACATATCAGAGGGTAGGGCAAACACCCTCAAAAAATACCCCAGGTTCAATGAAAAGTTCTAAAAGCGGGAGGGATTACAATAACATCAAGAAAACAATGAAAGAATGTTACACTGCAACCAGAAATGACAAAAAAAGGTTACACAATGTTTCTCCACCATAACAAGTCCCGCACTGTAAATGCAGGTATCTCTAGGCAAAGCAAAGAGTACAGCTCTGCTTTCCATTCATCTTTGACAAGATAAGTACTGCTGTACGACGCTGCACTGTTCAAGCGCAACTTCATGATGATGTAAGACTGGTGAATATTCCCGCCAATAACATCAGGAGTCAGCTGGTTCGGTACAAACTATGGCAGACACTGCATCGTTGACAGTTGCATAGTTTGCCCTCACGGTAGAATAGGTGACTGTGCGCAACGGGCGTGATTTATGAGCTAGAGTGCCTGGCATGCAGTGGAACTTACATAGGAGAAACTGAAAGAACTGTGAGAGTGAGGATTGAAGAACATCTGGCAGGTAAAAGGAGTGGAAGTTTGGTAACACCATTAGGAAGGCACAAGGACCAATCACATTGTTGGAATAACATCTATGCGAAGTGCACGATTCTAGCTCTTGAATTGGAAACATCAGCGAGAGAGACATTGGAGGTGTTCTAGATCTCAATTCGAAATTCTTCAATGAATAATAAAAATGAGTGTTTGTCGCTTACAAATGACTTTATGCCTTTCGTCCCGCATTGTGAGCTATAAAGTGCCCAATATCGCCTGCGTAGTTCTAATATACTCCTTTCAGCGTTCAAATCTATACATGGCGACATTCATTCATTCAAGTACTCGGCAGTATAATATTGCAGTCTATAAACACTCACGGTGGTGCTTATTTTCGGCAGTGTGCGGCTTCTACGTCCCGTGCTTGGTAGAACATCGAAATTCTAGCACACGATGGAATTTTTTTAGGATAAACCTCTTTGCAGATAACTGAGGACGGAGATAAGGCAGCAGTGCAAGGTTCAACAAAAATGCTCTATTTAAACACCTCAATGGCACAAGAATAAGACACAAGAACAGTCGAGCCGCGGTTTTCAAGCAGGAAAACGTTCGAACAGTTAAGAAAACGGTCGCTGTACATGGGATATAAGCTGCAAAGCTCATTTAAGACTATGAAGTGTTAGAGAGGCAGTTCATTGCAATCAAAAGGTTGAAAAAGTTGCTGCGGAGAAGCTTAGGGAAAACAAACATGGTCGGCTCATTACACTATTATGGCCCAAATACCAGCTTCTATTATCTCTCTCGTTTTTTTAAACCATTATTTGGAATTGTCTGGGTGGGTGAAGAAGCAAATTTGTCCTAGATTTTATTTGCAGGATCCATTTTATGTATGAAAGAACAATCAGCCCTAATAACCCAGTACTAATCAACCCGACTGACTCATAACGTTATGTAATTTATTATTGTATCCCAATAATGAATGGACAATTAAATGAGTAAGATTTCATGCGAATAACAGCTAAAAAATAGTGCTAACGCGACTCAACTTTGTAGCCACAATCCTCGGAAATCGCAGCAACTGTAATAAAATTGGCAGGAAGAAATGTTGCTTGTTGCTACGGCTAAATCTAATAAAGCCAGTGATAATGTATGTACCTGCTCGGACATTCTGGAATCGTAACATTTAAAAAAAATTAAAGGTCTCAAGGAATGTTGGTGTAGGAAACGCCGGTCTGATTAAATCATATGGAAGCCGAAAAGGAGATTACAAAATGTTCAGAGAGGGAGGGTTACAGAGGGAGTGGCAGAACTGAAAAACAAAGGCAAGAAGGGAGGTGATGGCAAGAGAGAGGAAAACCCTTAAAAACATGGTCGACATGTTTTCAAGGGGTTTCCCATGGTAAAATTCCTTCATTAGCTACTCGACGAATCAAGCATGATCTTGTCATGACCTATAAAAATGTGTGGTAATAATCATCATTCAGTTAATAAGTTTTTAAAGTTATCCCCTTTCTGCACAAGAGGTAGCCCATTTAAGAAAGAGTTTTCTACAGCGAAAAACAGCCTACGATGCAACTTTTTCACACAAAGAGCTCGCTTGATTTTTCTAGGATTCTCCAAGAAATTCACTTTGTCACCTTCACTAAGACAATTCAAAAGACAGGTAGACAAGTATCTCAGCGATTGTGCTTATTGATTTGCTACATATATATATATATCTGAATTGTACTAACATAACAGAGTCACTCCTGCCGTTCAGGCAGTTACTGGTTGTATTTGATTCCTACACATTGTACTCGCAGTTTCGATATGTATTGTACCTGTAAATCAGCGTGATAAAGCCACGTACAAATGAATAAATAAATAAATAAATATGAGACGAGACAGCAGAAGAGGACAAGAGGTAAATTGGGCAAGGTCACCATGTTTAGATATTCGCTTTGATTATTTAAATATGTAGTAGATTTCAAAAAAATTTCCTTACATTGGAAAATTGAGGCGGATAAGCTCTGTTTTTGGCAAGCACCCTAACCTTTGTTTACTAAGTTACTCGCAAAAACTCGTCCATCTGTCCGTCGAGTTGTCTCCCAGCACGAGATCAGACGCATGCATACATATAAGGCATCTGTGACGCAGTGAATTTATGTACACCTACTACTTTTAAATGTAAAAATAACAATACTTTGAACTTGAGGCGACCATTGGTCAACTTACTCTAAAAGTACAGTAGTTTTCAATCGATTATTCTAGCCACACACCAGTATGGATAGCATAAATTTCTTCCTTAGACGTGTGCTTAGTCTATCTAGAAGAATACCAGCCATAGCTCATTCGAACTGCTTAGGATAGCGCTGTTCAGCCAGAAATTGCCGCATGCGAACCCACGCAATCTTGTGACGAACGGTCGGCAAATTGGTGCCTACGCGCCCAATGCGCAGCGGCAGCGAGAGCGTTCTTTACGCTCTGCTTCCCTCGTCAGCATAAAAAAACCCATTCTTAAGGGTCCCCAGGGCGAGTTCAGAGCTCAAATTTCAGATAAAATGGTTATAATGTGGCCCTGGCACGAAACTACTGCCGTGACAGGGAGTTGAAAATAAATTGCAGAAAACCGAAAAACCGTTCAATTACTACAATTACATTACCTATTAACATTAACATTGTTTACAAGTAACATGGATGCAAAATGTCACGGAAGTGTTAGTATAATTAGTAGCTAGCGAAAGCTCAAACATGAAGTTATGGGACAGAAGTCTGGGATATCAATTGTCTGGAGGAGCAGATAAGGCCTGTGTGTCACCAACAGTGTCTCAGACTTAGCTTGCAGAGAGTAGAAGACGAAGTTCGTCGAAAGGGCTTACTATAATAGTTAGGATTCTCGGAAGTTGGATTAATTATTATTTTGGACGAGTGAAAATGTGGGGTCCGTCTGCCCTGGTAGACACCTTTTGATACCTAGAAAACCTCCTCAACCTTGAGAAAATCCTGAATATTGCAGCAATCCAGGAGTTTCGCTGGAGCAAGATCTGAGTTTAGCGATAAAGGGCTGAATATCCAACTCTGGCGCTTTTGATTAGATGATTCCCCTAGTGACAGCGTTATATGATACAACTTCGATGGCACTGCGCAAGCACAAGCCATTTTTAGTAAATGCACTCTCTAGGCCAACATATATCCAGCACTTTCTGCGGAAAAAAGGCTCTAATTGGCGATTAGAGCTACTCAGTTCCGAGCGAGCGCGGGGTTTTGACGTGCATAGCATTCCCAGAACTCCATAAGAAAAATAAAACGGAAACCATAGCTCTACTTCCCTATGCGCGCAAGACGAAGCCAATAGCTGCCGAGAAATTTCTTCAGCAGCAAACTTTTCGTGGATGCAAAGTTGGGCGGAATTCTTTTGATGGAGGAAGTTTTGGAGACGATGTCAGTAGCTTCACGATTATGGAGTGGTGTTTTATGCGTCAATGAACTCCTGCGTCAATGAACTGCTGTTCACATGTCACACCTTTTGAGGATGTATGAAATTCAGCTCGAATCTGTGGAATCGTTTATATACCTCGGCCAGGAGGTTACACTCAGTCCTAATCATCCCGGAGAAATGACACGTCGAACTCGCACTGGATGAAACTGTTTTCGACGATATGAGAATTTCTTTTCATCTAAACTGTCGAATCAAAGCGGAAAAGAACCTTATTCAACATGTGCGTTTTACCTTCAATGTTATATGGAGCTGAGACATGGATGTTGATAAAATTTGATAAAAACAAGCTTGGCTGTTCCTAGAGAAGCACAGAACGACTTATGGTTGGACTAGGTACAGTGCATAGAAGAACAAATGCATGGTTGAGTGTTGAGTAGAGTCCCTAAGGTCAAGGATATAGTAGCTAGCGCTATCGAAACAAAGTGGGCTTATTCCTGGAAACTCGTCATGTCGGCTGAGGTAAATGGTATAAAGAACCACCCCTTAAACGTTTTCCAGGTCGATCCAAAGCACGGCGCGATGAATTTCAGCCGCTACTTGGAACATGCAATTGGCAGTGCATTGCAAGATGACGAAAAAAGAATAGATTAATCTTACGAGGTGCCGCTTATCGTAAAATATTGATCGCCAACTAAGTTCTAAATTCTAAACACATAAGTATGGATACTCAAGAGAACGAATAGATCATGGAGCATGAAAGTTAACGGCTAAACATCGGGAGGAAGGGTCGGGAAGTCAATGGGGAAATCAGAGGACTTCACTCGATATTTAAACGGAAAAAATCCATTCTCCCATAATTTACAGGAAATTGAGGCGACATCCGTTGGTCGTTCTCTAAATGACGATTCATAATAATTTTAGTCGGAGATTGCTCAGAACAGCAGATATGCAAAAAAAGCGTTGAAGTGGATCCTTTTCCCTTCTTTCCTTTTTTTTGAAGAGACTAGTAGAACATTAACGGATTGGAGGAATGAACATAATATCACTAAATAAATGGATGCACAGATAAATCAGAAGTGAACTGTCGAGGTAAAAGAAGTATTTTGTATATACCACCACTTCTTAATTACGGATAATTTCACGAATTTTCTAAAAGGTTCTATTAGGGATATGAGGACCAAAAAAAGAAGTGAATTGAAACGAAAAAAGAAAAATAAAATAAAATTACCAATATAGAGAAAAAAGGAAATTCACTATTATGCTTTTACCTCAACGTGTTTATGCCCTGACTACTCCCGTTATTGTCATGCTTCTGCCTATTTTACCCCGAGAATTTTCCAAAATTCCACCTCCCAGAAAATATGGGATAGATTCAAGAAACCCACCTAATGGAAGCTGTTATGGAACTACAGCTCCTTGCTGCAGCAGCCTATAACATACTTCCTAAAGCTCGGCTCCGCAAAGTTTTTCACGTATCTTAATCCCACGAGGAGGCATTATGAAAGACCCTGCCCACACTCCATAACTCTTGAAACGATATGTGGCAGTGGATTAATAACTGCAGTATAATGGCAAGAAATCCTAGCTGGATGACCAGAATAATACTGAATAATCCTGTCGAAATGGAGACGTGCTTCTTGATGAAGGGAATGATTTCGTCTTCCTTGGAGTTTTTGCGACTGAAATCTGGACTTCGCTAATAAGGACAAGGCAGATATTTGGAGCAGAGATAATTTTAGGGGAGCATAAGAGCAATCAGGGATAGCAGAGCGACTTGTATGGAATTTTGCGTGGAAGCTAATAAGTGAACTTGTCTACCGGAACAAAAACAAGCTAGATAAATAAAGCAAAAATGAGCCTCTGTCTGGTTACAGATTTGCCACACATGTAAGGCGGGTGCCAGACCGTCCATGATCACATGCTCTTGTTAAGACTGACATCTTTGGACCTGCCGTGCTTTGCTATTCCTCCCAAGGATTGCACCTCAACTGCTACGCGGGGTATGCTTGGGTTCCTGAACCCGTCCACATGCGATCTATCAAGTTTCTTCAAGACTCCGAAGTGGTATGGCATCGGCCGTTAGGTTCTAATTGTGTTCGTTGATCCTCAAGGTAGTCTGGGTTTTCTTTTACTTGCTTGTTTGGTGGTTGTTTCATGGTTCTTTTAATATCTCCTTTTTCGTTGCTCTTTTCTTCTTCTTCTTCACGTTAGTTTACGCTGCTGGACCTCGTTGTTATTGTGAGTGAGCATTACTAACAATAAGTGCATATGATAAAGGAAAAGATAATGATGGTGCTTCCGGTTTTCTTTGTCGAGAAGAGTTGGTTCCCGTTGGCTTATACTTTGCTCAACACCTACCGAAGATCAGATCATGGGACGTTCGACATTGAGAAATGCACTTTTTTCGAGTGTTTGCCGAAAGGGCTGGCCGGACGGGTTCGGTACTTGGTGCTTCAATTCGTGTGTGAGTTTTTTTTCTTCTTGTAATCCTGGTTGCGATTTATGGTTTTCTATCTGTTCCTTCGTTTTTTCGCACGTTGTGAAACGTATCAAATGAAAGTGAAAATAAGAATGAAAGATGAAAAATTGAGAAGTCGTCCTCGTGTAAAGTTCCGAGAAACTTTCCTGGATTTTGGGAACTGAATGCCAGAAAGCACAAATTTCTTATCATCACAGTGGTAATCCACCCATGTTTTCTGGAGAGAATTTCTGGGACCAGGTATAGATCTACAATCATCGTCTCAAAAAAGATATCAAATTCGTAAAGCTCCCTTTCCACCATGTTAAAAGTTCAAACATGGCGCACTGAGTATCGACAGTGTATTTGGAGTCGACGCGCCAAATGATTCATATTTTCGGGACATAAAGAGTTAAGACTTACTACAGAAGTACAAGATGAAGAATATTAGGATTACATGGATGTATAAAAACATATGCATATATGATACTTCAAATGATGGCAAATGGAGATTAAAGATGAAAATATTAGGAGTTCCAAAAGTCTGCTCTGTTTACGGGAATATCCCAGCCATTTTTTTTCAATTTTGCCTTGGTCTGGTGAAGCTGTCAAACGCATCCTTTGCCAGCGTGAGGCAAAGTGGTCCCTTTGATCATTGGTATTTGTGGAATAAAATTTTGATAAGTAGGGATGAATATCTACGCAGATATAGAATAAACAGTCCAAAACCTGGAAAAATAAACATGGACTTCCTAGAAGCAGGTATTTCTACATAGGTCCTTGCAGGGAATGATCAACGGATTAGGGATCCAGGAAGCCTCCGTGAGCAGCCCCATGGGTAATGCGGAGAACGTGAAGAGGAATTGGTGCTTCTATGACGTCCCATTCTGCGCATGCTCTGTGTTTTGCAGAGCGCTGAACACGCTCCAGTGGACGAATCCAGAAAACATGACTGAAAGCCAGGAAAAAAAGCAGCGGAAGCTTTCTCGATAGCAGGGCTTATTGGTACATGGCATTAGACAACTCTCCTGGACGACAACCGGGATTTCGGGAACAGTTGCTAAGAAATTGGAACTGGGAGGAAGCCTATGAATAATCAAGAGTGCAGGAAGCCAGAATCAAGAAAGAAGCTATGGTAAACATGTACTTAACGTTTTTTTTGCAGGAAATTGAAGACGGTGGCAGGATAAATTCAGGACTGACCAAAATGTACTTTAGAGGAATGCAAGGGCACTTCCTCAAAAGAAATCCTATTTGTGGAAATAACATTGCCGTTGGCTTCAATTAAAGTTACATTCCTAGCACAGACAGCTAAGGTTTCCACAGATGAGATGAAAAATAAGAGTAGAGGAATCAGCTTCAGGAAGTAAAGTAAATGAAAAGAATCCTATAAAAACTAGCATGTACTCACTTCGAAGGTTTGGTTCAAATCCATGAGCACATGGAGGACGTTTGTGGAGGAGATTCCATTGAAAGGCGCGGTTAAAGTTGGCCAATAACCATGGTATTCCTAAAAGCAGGTAATGTAGAGAGGTCCTG
Source organism: Ancylostoma ceylanicum (assembly GCA_000688135.1). Taxonomy (NCBI): domain Eukaryota; kingdom Metazoa; phylum Nematoda; class Chromadorea; order Rhabditida; family Ancylostomatidae; genus Ancylostoma; species Ancylostoma ceylanicum. The sequence continues at coordinate 422,532 of JARK01001359.1, read as the reverse complement.
GCAGGAAATTATCAATGGATTAGGAACCCCGGGAGCCCTCCTGAGCGGTCCCTAGGAATGCGAAGAACGTAGATGGATCGGTGCTTCTACATATGAGGAAGGGTGTCTCTTTAATTCAGGTCTGGCCGAAATGCACTCTAGAGAAGCGCGAGGATTTCTCGCCAAAATACTATTCCCCCCCCCCCCCTTTATCGCCTTTTCCCAATAGCAGCCCTGGTTTTATGGAGATCGCCAGAGTTTTCACATGCTGCTGTAGTTCTGCAGCGGCGTTTCCATAAAGCATTCGAGGTATTGCATGATTCAAACAGCTGATTCATTTGCTTCGGCGCTTCTATTGTCTTTCATAGCTTTTCTCTCTCTATGCGCGCCGGCTTCTTTTTTGTCTTTGAAGTCCCTAGAGCTTGCTAGAAGTTTATTCAGAAGTCTAAAAGCTACATAGCTGTACAAGTCCACTTCTTTCTTCTGACAACTGACGAGGTCTGAATGAGAGCCTTCTTGGATATTTTTATTCATTTTTCTAGCCTACCAAAGATTGTCTCGTGGTCTCATGTCATTAAAAATGCTCTTTAGACAGCAAGAGAGCAGTCGTTTATAGTCGCAGTCATCGTGACTCAATTTGATTGTGTCGCTCGCACCGCTCCGTAGTCGCTGAACAGCAGTAGCAGAGGAGTGTAACTGGCTCTAACACGTATTAACATGGTCTGCACGCATTCTGACTAGATCTAACACGTCCTGACATGCACTACGTGCATCCAGTCTAGTTCTAACACGTTAGAACACGCACCGCATGTGTTCTGACTAGTTCTAACACGTCCTAACACGTACAACTTGCATCCTGGCTGGTTCTAACACGTCCTAACACGTACCACATGTATCCTGACTAGTTCTAACACGTCCTAACACGTACCGCATGTATCCTGACTAGTCCTAACAGTGATTCTTTTCCTCCTTTGTGGCATGTTGAGACTTGGCTGGCAATGTCAGAACATGTAAGAACCAATACGCAACCGCGTCGTAGCAAAGCTGCTTAGTTTCTGAGGCGCAAAGAATCCAAATTAAATGCTATGATCGCGACTGCTTTTTCTTGCATTTTTTCTTTTACAAGGACTTTTTCACCCAAAAATAGATATTTTAAGGGTAACTCAGTTCGAGAATCATCTGCACCTATGCGTCATGTAAGCGAATTGTCTAAATATGTGGACAACTATCTGGACAAGGTAGGAGACGCTTGTAATCCTTTAATCCTTCTGTACTAAACTTGAATGCGGAAAAAGGAAGTGCCTGGTCGTCTCTTGGGCTGGAATCCAGCTGGGAAGGAGAGCGGGGGGGGGGGGAGAGATGGGGAGAGATTGGCTCAGAGCCTGCTATTTCACCCATTCATAGGGAGGCCACTAATAGCTGCTCAGAATCCTTGAAAAAAAAAACATATTCTATACGTTTCCCATAGAATTTGCCACTTTGGGAATTTGTGTGTGTTCCAGGTTACTGCGTTGATCTACCATTCTGATTATACTATTTCACCTTAAAGTTATTATTTGAGCAGCCCAAATAAGGGGCATCAGATGCGTTCTCAGGGGACTCCTACGAGGGACAATATTTGTTGTTTTGCTCCTCCTCATCGATGCTGTTGGCGCACGCAATGATGAACTGCTAGTGCTACTCTCAGCATTTGCTTATAGAGCGAACGTTCACCAGGGAATTTGTGAACACTTCCGGGGAAAAGGCATTATTCAGTACCCTTATGACAGGACTTAAGGCTACCTTTCAGTGTGAATTAGGCAAAATGTTGAAGAAAAACTGTGGTTATACTTTTTGCATACTGTTGTTGATTCAAGAATGTTCCAGGATTTCTTAAGGCCCCCAACTTAACATGACTGGATGTTTTCCCCAGAAAACTAAGACATTTACCGCGGATTATCCGCCTCATAGCCAACAGAAGCGATTTTTGGATTAATAGCAAAAGTATACCAAATTTAGCTCGAAAATCCGGCTCACTGGTTTATATGATTCATGAAACCATAACCAACCGAACCATTAATGGTTAGCGTTATTGTTCTTGGTATAGACCGTAATGCTAGGGGACGCTGGACATGAAAGTTGGTTTGCTAGCCTGGTTTGGCTTGGTCACGTGTTTATGAATCCTAGCCCTGAAAGGGATGGATAGAGACCTGTGTTACCGTTTACCCTACCAAAATCGTTGAGAAATGGAAAAGAGACCCCTCGTAACCACATATACCCAAACGAGAACAAATTAAGGTAAAAGCTCTATCATAACTCATTGCTAAAATTGCCTTTTCATCTTCTTTGGTCGGCGACAGACGCAAACGTTTTTAAGACAGGAAATGGGCAGTGAGTTCGTAGTGAAGGATGAGGAAATTATGGTGCAAAAAGACGCTGAATAGCTCAAAGACGAGCTAGCAGGTAAGCTCCAAGAGCAGGGGAGAGCTCAACTAGGAGGGGGGGGGGTGGCCCAGAAAGGCAAATAAAACAAGTGCGAGGGAAAAGCTGACCCCAGCAATGGTCTTTTGGTGGATCTTGTTAATGGAAGTGTAAAAGAAATCGTTCTTCTTTTACTAAAGCATCGATGGACGTAAGAATGAGCATTTTCGTGAAGAAAGCCTCCAGAAAAAAAAAAGAATTCCTGAAAAATTCTCCACTGGGATTCCCACGGTTGGGTGACGGAGGTGACAATTGAGGTGAGTATGGTTTTCCAACAGAAAATGCACATCCTGCCTTCGTTTTCACATTTTTATACCAGATTTTTAGATCATAAGAAAAATTTTCACCCTATAGCATAAAGGAGCATTTTTATTGAAAAAAAAACTATGGAATTTTTCCGGAACATCTTAAGACTGAGCAAAATTATAGAAATGGTGCAGTAAAAGGAAAATCGAACTAATTTTCCAGCATTTTGCAGCCAAATCCACGTGCCCGATCTGATTTCCTGGTCTATAACGTGAACGACCACTACTCCAAAAATGGTTCCATAGTTGATCAGGTGAGTAATACATCCAGAAAACAAAGTGAATGTTGCTTGTGGTCACCTGTTCCTCTATCTATTCAGATGGGTCTCATCGAAAATCACGCCTCGATGGTGATCAAGCAGAATTTCCGAATGCAGGCAAGTGAAAACCACTAATACTCTGAGAACTTAGAGGCCATACCACTCGAATATTCGACTATTCGAGTATAATACTATAATAAATATTGATTAACAGCCTTATTTTCAAGAGAGTGGAGTATACCTTGGAGGAGATTTTCGCCAGTGATCCCGATGGAACGCTGATTGTGATCACGATCGTGCCCGGATCGAAGAGTGTGGTGAAGCAGCCACCTCCAAAGCCAGCACCTACTCTGCCGCCTCCCACCCATCCAGTATACGTCACTGAAAAATCGATAATCATACAGTGATTAAAGGCGTTCATATGAATAAGACTATTAATTTAATAAAGAGTCATAAAAAGAAACAGTGAAACAAAAAGCGAAGGGAAGGCTCTGTTTCATTCCTTTTCTTAGACGGAGAAAAGGGAAAAAGTAAAAAAAACCTCTTTCGGAACCCAAGTAGAGGAAACATAGTCTTTCCAAAAAATTGTTGCCTCCCGCTACACTGCGCGTCGACTGAACCACGTCGCAGCACGCATGATAATGCATAGGAGGCGCGGGGCGGCTCAGCAGACGGGCGGTGGATGCCGGAGGCAAGTATTTTTTGGAACGACTGTATGTTTAAATGTTAACTCATTGCTGCGCCAAAGAAATTGTGAGCAACATCTTTGTTGCTTTTTATATTATAAGGGTTATATTTTTCAAATCCACTGTTTCATTTCGACTCCTGCGCCCTTCGTAAGCAGTCGGGTCTCTCGCCCACGCTCACCTTATCCAAAACGCCATTGCCTGGCGCGGACCGTGTGCCACGAACAAAGGATCGGCTGCTTTTCATCAGGAAGCATGTGGACTCAGAATAGGATACCATACAGAAAAAGGATGTGGCTTGGGAGATGAGCGGATTTGTTCGATTGTGCCGGTTCTTCAAGATTCTCCGTGCGAAAGATCGGAAACACATTACTTGTGTATGTACGATGAAGTATGCATAATAGTAATTGTAACTGTTATGTTTTTCAAATTCACTGTTCCATATCATCTGCAGAACTTATTATCCGTCAATTTTGTTGAGATTACGGAGCCTAACCAACATAAAAGCACATTCACAAGATATCATAGGCGATAACAAAATCTCGGGTGTGGAACGTGCTTAGTAAAGCTCTACGATTGGCTCGCTAAAACGGCTCCGACAACCCTTTAAAGTTTACCTAAATTTCCAGAATTATGTCAGACTGGTTGAAAACAAAGAAGAAGGAAGGCGTTGGAAAGGACCAATCGTCGAACAGTGACAACGCCCCGCTTCCGTCCACGATGCAATCTAAAATCTTGCAGAGTTTCTGCGAGCGCTGTCTTCCCATTCATCGAGAACTACCGCATCCCGGTCTTTACCCATTCCATGACAATTATTTACGGAAAACTGACTTTCTATCACAATTTCTATCACAAACAACTCCAACTCCTTCGGTGCTTCTCATTTTATTTAATTACTAACTAGTATCCGGTGAACGAAAGGGAGATGCCAAAGGCAAATCCTCAAGGTTGGGATTACTACCCTTTGACTGTCAAGGAGTATCCGTTTAGCTGCGCATAACGTCACAACCACACGCCACTACTCAGAGATTCAGGGACGACAAAAGCAGCAGAATCTGCTTGGCCACGCCCCCAAAAAATGGAAGGCAGGCATTGCTGCATGATGAAGAACTCCTGCACTCCTAGTGCTGGGTGCAGCTCATCCTGTGTTCGGGTTGCGTTAAGGGGGCAAGTAGCTGCCCGGTTGACTGTGGCGCCGTTGGACCTGCGTTCTACTGCCGTTGGATATGCGTTATACCTGCGTTCTTCCTCATCATTGTCACGTGACGTCCCGCCCCTGAGAAGTGTATATAAGCCGGTCGCTGGCTATCAGAGCTCAGTCGTGTCTCGCGGAGAAAAGGTGAGCCCTGAGGGACTCGTTTGGCCAGCGAGGGCCGGATAAAATCGTGGCCCAGCGCAACAATTTGTCGGATGAGGTGTCTGACCGCGAACAAAAGTCCGCCTGCGTCCACCGAGCGATGTCACGGGAGAAGTACACGCGTTTTAGAGCATTTTAGGTAAGCTTGGGTAAGCATACGTGAGCGTATAGCATAGCATATACCAAGTCTGCGCTAGAAACACGGCTAGATCTGATTCGCCCAGATGGAGCTGCCATCATAGGCTCGTGGCACGTAAACCAGATCTTCGCCCCTCTCCGGGCCGCTTTTGTTCTCTCTGAATCTCTGAGTGCGACACTTGAAGTGTAGAAAACCCCATTTACGTATAAATTTAGTCAAGCGAGCAAAAGAACGGAAGAAGCATAGTGGAAAGAAGAGCAAAAAGAGCAAGACCAGTAAAAAGGATGGAAAAAGTCAGAAGAAGCTGAAAAAAATACCAAAACGGTCTAAAAGTTCTAAGAAAAGTGGTGAGTCGAAAGGTTCTTTCTGAATTTCTGGTAATTTCACACCGGCAAGTTGCAGAGAAAAGAGGGAAGAGCAAAAAAGGGAAAGATAGGCACAGGAAGGATTCTGGTGACACGAAAAAGAGACACAAGAAAAGTAAGGATAGGAAGGATAAACACCGTAAGAAAAGAAGCAAGAGTAAAACACCGTCTCCCCACGGGTGAGTGAAGTATCGTTCATGAGAAAATCATCAGCCCAGGATGAATATGGATTCCTTTAAAAAATGTTTGGAGCAGAAACACATTGAGAGAAACCCAAAGTGTGTCGGTAGATAATCGTGGCAATCGATACGCATCTTTTCCACTATAATTATCCCTTCATTCTCTGATTGTTTTGATTCTTTTTGAGCAGGCGCAGTTTGAGCATGCATGCCTTGAAGGCAGAATCTTACCTCATTTTCGATAATAGACCATCTACAGCTTCTGATGGATTATAGAAATAGAAGGAGAAAATGAAGGCGATATTAGTTCAAAAAAATCATGACAGAGAGGTAACTGGAGTTCTTTAGCATTTGACCTGAAATGTTTAGCAAAAAAGGAGCGCCTCCCGATAAGCACTGGATTGAGGAAGAGTTTCTCCAGCCTTACGAAGGAAAACCGCAGAAGCCTTCTCCTAAAGAAATGAAGTGAGAAAATATCAAGAAGCAACTTTCTCCACTCCAACTAAAATAAGACAGGCTGCAGGCTTTTTTGAAAGAAATTTTCCAGAAAACCAGCCGATGATTTGCCATTAATGGAAACCCAGCAAGCCACAGGCGCTAGTGAAGGAAGGAAGAAGAAGTGGGTATTAAGTTTTTTTCCTAATTTTCATGTCGCCTGACTTCTGAACCCGACCGTAATTAATGCGCTTAATTAAAATGACAAGCTCAGACTGCAGATCGACAAACTTCGTCTGTAGACTCCGCTAGGCCGAGCTAGCTCAATGCTTTGATTTGTTCCGATTTTGGCTACCAGTTATTTGTCAGCTTATGTATCTTTGTATGTAAAACTGATCTTTCCACCGCCATCAAACCTGAAGAACTTGCTGACGTCATCACGGATCTAAGAAGGAAAAAATGTGGGAGAAATAGTTGCACATATTGTGTAGGAGGAAAATATGTTAACTACAAGGAACAGTATGTATACATGGCAATGTGTTATGGGTGGGATCAAAATGTACTTGAGGGACTGCACGACCTCTCCATAAACGACATGTAAGAGCATTACGAAATCCTGCTTCTTACCCGAAGAGCAGCTTATTGCGCTACAATACGCAAGAAGATCCACCTGGAGTTAAGAGTACGGTGCTGCACCGCTCACTAGAATGCCCCTTGGAAAGGAAGTTGCTCGAGGCTCTTGCAATAAAGTGCCTCACGCTGGAAATAAACAACAAGGATGAGCTTATCGATACCCTCAGGCCAGTGGCGGAC
>JARK01001359.1:374182-388331 GCA_000688135.1 Ancylostoma ceylanicum | reverse complement strand
AAAAAAAAAAAAAAAAAAAAAAAAAGAGAAACCCGGGCCCAGAAAAAAAAATTCCCCCTTTGGCGCGGGGGGGGGGGGGGGGGGGGGGCATCGAAGGCGCGAAGAGTATGGGATTCGATCCGGAGATCAAAACGTCACATAGTCATCCGAAAACAGGCGCAGTCTCTTAGAGTGGGTATCGCAATGATTCTTAGGTGTTCTTTTGCGAATTTTAGAGATGTCTAGGAGAGAAGTGGGGAGAGTGGGGGAGTGAGTTACGGGGAACCTATTTGACCGGGATATTAATAGAACAAAGAAGGTATTGTTCAAAGATATGGAAACGAAACGTTTTTGTAATTTGCGCAGTTCACTGCATAGATTTCCAAGTACAACCTCAGACGCTGTAATGGGCAATATGGATGCGGAAAAACAACGAAACGAGAGCACTCACCCTCAACAGGATGGAAAAATTCAAAAATCATTAGTGACTAGTAGGTCCCACCGAACTCCAATGCCCGGGTGGTCAGGTGTTGGGTTTTCTGGCAATCTGCCAATAGGCCAAGTGGATCAATCAGGTCAGTTGGAGCGATACGACGGTTTCGAATTTTCTTCCCTACGTCTCTCATTTAAACTTGTACTTCAATGCTATTTTTATCCCATTGTGTTTTGAGTGATATCACTGGTACTGTCATGGAACCCAGAAGAAATTCTATTCCGGGTTCTCCTATTCTGAGCGCTATCTTGGCCTGGCCCAGGATGCATAATGAGATTACCCAGGGTAAATGTGCTAGCGCCAGTGTTATCGTTGGATTGATTTGGGGTACTAATACGTTTACCCTAGTTATTTTAATGAAGCATGCGGCTCTTGGATGACCTTGGATTCGGCTCCTAGGTCACTGAGATTACCCGGGGTAAACGTGTTTACGCTAGTGAAGGGTAAATTTGGGAGCAGTAACACGCCTGCCGCAGGTATTAACACGTTTACCCTAGGTAATCTTAATGATACCAGCGCCCCCTGGATGGCCCTTGAATCGGCTCCTAGATCAGTGAGATTATCCAGGGTAAAAGTGTTTGTGTTAATGAAGGGTAAATTTGGCGGCATTAAAACATTTATCCTGGGTAATCCTGGTGATGCATGTGACCCCAGATCGATATGAAATTTTTAACCACCGTTACCCAGGGTAAACGTGCGCATTTCGGCCTCATTATCCCACAGGCTCAATAAGGCAATTCAGGGAGCTTCTTCTTCTGGCACTCTAATCTTTTTCTGGTTTCTTTTTTTTCACGCTGTTCTCTTTTGATTCTCTTGCTCGTGTCTCCTAGTCACTGAGAATGTGATTCTTATAGGAAATTGCTGAATAAAATCGCATTGAAAAGCTAATTTGAACGGAATAAAACCATGTATGACTGCTAGGAAGGACTTTTTTCTCAAAGAGAGCCATATTCTCCGTAGAAGACGATTAGAATTAGGTGTTTGCGCATAAAATTGCAAATTACACACTAAACGGCAAGCATACAAGTTCTACTTTATTGTGCATCGACTTTTATGTCTCCTTTACTAGTCCAGTTTCTCAACAACGCTCGCTGTTAGTAAAATGAGCTCTACCAACATTCAAAGCTCTTGAAGTTAGCAAGTTGCCAGTCCATCCGAACTGGTGGGGGCGATGAGACCTGCGTGAAATCCAGAGGCAACAGGGTTGCAACGCGGGCCGATTTTACTGTTTGGAATGAAACTAATGAGGAAACTCACTGATTGGAACTACCTGCCCTTCTAAAGAGGACAAGTCCCTCCGATAAAAATGGCTGTTCTTTGTGCGATAGATCGCCCCAATCAGAGAGGAAAAGGGATGTCAAAGATATCAAGATATGTACGTTGTCTTTTGCCAGACAGTCTGACCAGCCTAAATGAGCGGAGAGCTCAGAACCTACCCGGGAACGTTCATGAGTTTCGCAGCTGGGGAAACCGCTCGAAATAGCCGGGAAATCTACAAATCCTGCCAGCATACACTTTAACCAATGATAACTGAACAAATATTTATTTCTTAAATAGTCTTTGATACCACCGGCGCATGGAAAAGGCACAACATCACGGAGTGACGGCGATCCAGCCATAAACTGCGACCACCTTATGCAACATGTAGACAGACAAACACAGGAACCCAAATCGATCGATCGATAAGCATTTGATCCACACAACATCATATCACACAACTTCTGGAGTATAGATCGAATGAAAAGTGCATGACAGAGAGTGAAATTAGGAGCTTTAGCTAGGATTATATGACAGTTCGTAAATTGGAGCGGTGTCAGGGGGAACCTGACACCATCTGACATGGATTGAGAGCATCTCTCACTCTGAACTCTAACTGGGAATGGGAACGAAAAAATCACCGTCGATTTTTTCGCTGTGTGATCACCTGAGATAGCAATATGACTTGTATATACAAATGATGACGTCATAAAATATATGTATAAATTTAAATCTACGATCTAGCACCAAAAAACACTAGGCGGGTGGCAAGGGATGAAGTGGCCTAATGGCTCAAAAATTAGGTAATCTAGCATATATTTGGCTGGAGATTTGGCCCTGCCACCCACCCGGGGTGGGATAAGCGAAAATTCCGGAACGTGTGGACAATTGGCAATATTTCACGAGTTACCGTATACAATGAGCTGTTGATCTAGGCAAGTAACTAAACAATTCTGACGATTAAATATGGATAATAAAAGACAAGTCGAACGCGCCGATTTCTACCGCGTCCGGGGGCGGAGCTTGTAGTTGACCGCTACGGCGGTTGGCATATTATAATACTACGAAACATAAAAAATATATTAATTAAGCGACATCATGGCCGTGACGTCGTGGCTTAATAGTCGTCGATAACCATTGTCGCCTCTTCAGCTGTGGATCGCAGATGAGACGATTTGATGAAGCACACCAACGAGAACAACAAGGAAAAGCATGCTGAAAAAATCGATATATCGATTGGAACCAAAGTTGGAATGGGAAGAACTAACCAGCAATAACAAGGTAAACCCTTTGCGGTGATAACACGACAAAAAGTGCTGCCAGCACAGCACTCATCACCAGCAGCGTACTGGCCACTCCCAGATACTGATACGAAAGCCTTCGGTTCTGAACAGCAAAAAATCGATTATCGATCCGTTTGGGGGAAGAAGCAATCACTCACGTAGCGCCCCACTGACACTCGGTTATAGCAAAATGGGCATACAACGGCTCCTCGTAGGCGGTGAAACTGAAAGGGTGGAGAGATTCATTCATTCATTCATTCATTCATTCATTCATTCATTCATTCATTCATTCATTCATTCATTCATTCATCCATCCATTCATTCATTCATTCATTCATTCATTCATTCATTCATTCATTCATTCATTCATTCAATTCATCAATCATTGCCAAATAATCGAATATATTATTTAAATAAAATTGAATTATGAGTAATTTTTGAATAAAAACTCACTGAGAACTGCTCACTGCAATGTGGACACATGTACCGTGGTGAGCATACATCACGTGGATACCGTACTTTGGATAGATTTGGTCCTGAAAAGAAGAGTAGATCACTCGATAACATGTTTTTTAGAATAATCTCGGGAGGAAAGGAAAAGCTTGGCTGAAACTTTAATGGATAGTCAGAACTTGAAAAAAATTCAATGGAAAAACATGTATTTTGAATCCGTGGTGTTCTTTTGTGCCTAATCCATGGAAATTTCAGGAATTTTTCAGAAAAAAAGTAAAGGTTCGATAAATGTGGGTATTTGTAGGAAATCCTGCTCCATTCCATATGTGGATGTCATCTGCAAAACTTCCAGAAATCAGGAAAGACTCTAGGCCAAGTGGGAGGTTATTGGAAGGTTAGGTACTCTCATATCCACAGCCTGGGTGACCCATGCGTAACAGCCGGTTAGGGACAATGTCACGTGTGGGTAAACATATTAACCAGTGCCAAGTACATACTCAAGGGGTAATTTCAGGCACGTTAACAAGCTTACCATGGGTAGCAATACGCCCTACACAAAGCCTAACAACAGCACCAACAAATGGGTGAAATTTGAATGGAAAAAATTGCTTTGTAGCCCAAATCAATGCCATTACCGAGCCAGCATCACTGGGATTACCCTGGGTAAACCTCTTGACCTACCCGAATTTGCCATTTATCTGGGGCCTCATGCATCATTGGAATTACCCACGGTAAATGGGCTAACGCCACACATAATTACCCATCGATAACATGGGTTTCGACCGGTTTACTCTGTGGAATCCTAATGATGCATCTAGGCCCTGGCTCCTTTTAACATTCTGAACTTTACCTGAACTTGTCCACATCCATCCGTTATCTATGGGGAATCGTACCCCTGGGTATGAGCTGACCCAACCTTTCAACCTTGCCAGGTTTACCCTGGGTAATTTCAAAGATGCATCGGGGCTCTGGCTCCCTTCGATATATCAAACCACATGTGACGTTATCTGCAACCAGGCGCTACCAATGGGGGAAGGGGTCGTAGCCCTAGGTATGAGGTTACTCACCATTCAGCATTGCCAGGTTTACCCTGGGTAACCTCAAAGATGTGTCGAGGCTCTGACATCGTTCAACATTTTAAACTGCACGTGGTGTTGCCAACACACAGGTGCTACCTATGGGCATACGTATGAGGTTACCCACCCCTTCAGCCTTGCCTGGTTTACCCTGGGTAACCTGAAAGATGCGTCGAGGCCCTGGCCCCCTTCAACATTTCAAACTCTACGTGACGCCTACACCCAGGTGCGACCGATGTGGAATCGTACCCCTGGGTATTAAGTTACCCAACCTCTCAGCAAAGGATCTGGGATGCGCAAGAGTTCGACAGCAAGTACAAGTGTCGAAATAATATACTCCACAAAGTTACCCATCGTTCCCACGCGTGTTTGTGTTAGGGGGAACAATGGTGGGTTTAATATATATGCTTCTGTTAGCAGTGCACGAGGTTGTTATATCTCTTTATTGGCCGACGTTTCGGCGGCTTCGCCTTCGTCAGAGCCTGAAAGAGTCGAATCGATTCGTCAAAGTATTCGGACAAACACCTCCTCAACTCTACACCGATCCAGACTATGCCCGAAAATCACGAATAACCCGTGCGGTAACTCTCACCTCTTCACAAGTCCGTCGACCTATTGAGGTCCTCGACGACGGCCGAACACGTTGGACTTGGAAACAGTATGAGACATTCTGCCATCAGTCATATCTCGAGTTAGATGTTACACAATGCGAGATATGGATAGAGCTCACTGGTTATGGCGGGGCACTCCTCTTTGCGGTTCATTTTTGGGTTCTTGGCATGAATCCAAAAAGCCTCAAGAGTCTTGCGTGCTGAGATATGGATAGAGCTCACTGGTTATGGCGATGCGAGATATGGATAGAGCTCACTGGATAGAGCTCAGTACATATAGCCTGTTAACTTAAGGGCCTGGATGTACCACTAAGATTACCCAGGGTAAACATTTTGACGCCGTGTTAACGATGGCAAATTTTGTTGCGCTTACACGTATACCCTGGGTAGTCTGAATAATGCACGCGGCCCAAGGAGTGCCGATGGTGGGGCATTGTCTGCAATTACGTCCGCAGCGGTACAGGCCAGCCACGTGCATGAAATCCGACAAATTTTGGGTGACGCGATGGTTTGCCATGCGAAATCGGACGGAAGAACGACGGACGGACGGATCTATCACGGACGTGAGACGTGCGTATCCGTCATTTTTAGCGGTGCATTCTTTTAGATTCGCATTTTCATGTACAAAAAATAAAAATAACGAAAGGGTGACGGACGGACGGATCCATCACGGAGTGAGACGTGCATTTCCGTCACTTTCAGCACTGTATTCTGTTAAAAATTAACGGAAGAACGATAGAAGGACGGATCAATAACGGACGTAAGACGTGCGTGTCCGTCATTTTCAGCCCTTTCGTGTTCAAAATCACAAGTAAAAACAATATAAAAATAGTATTCCACCGAAAATGAAGCGAAAAACTCAATGGGTGGGTAAAAAGTTTACCTGCTGGATAAGGAGGAAGTGTCTCGAATGGAAATGCTTGTCCGGGTGGCCATGAGAAGTGATGCACTTTGGAGGGCAGTTGCGTGGAATCTTGTGCTTTTTCTTGTGCCTTGATTTTCATTACTGAAAAGTAACCCTTTACTTGGTATTGCCAATGATCCCAAATAAGGAAATATGCATATAAATTCCAGAAACCAAGAAGGGCAAGGAAAACAAACAACATCCTAAAAATCCACTGTTTCTCAGATGAAAATAGGCGAAACACGATAGCCCCGCGTCTAAGATTACATGCCGGATTGCAGTCGGAATCACATGTCTGGTGTCCGCTTGAGTGGGGGAGGTAACTCGTACTTACTTTTAACAAAAATACAGTGAAATATGATCCGCTGCTTATCCACGCCGAATTGCTAAGGTTTTCAGCGGCAGGAAAAGGTCAACAGCCCAAGAAAATCCAGGCAAACACAAAAAGGCAATGCTCAGGATATTTTTAGCCAAGTGGGGAAAAAACTTGAAAAGCGGCTTGTAGGCCTAACATCTAGCAAGAGGACAGAACTTTGGAGGATTTCAAGCGAACATTTTTTCGTTGGCTTTTTGTCCAGAAAAAAACGGAAACACGTTTTTCTCTATGTTCACAGCGTCGGCTAAGCAGATTTCACGATTAATAAGGATGAAACGTGGCGATTGGGAAATTTGCAGCAAGCCAGCGAATTAAAAAGCCGAATTTCAAAAAAAAATCACAAATCTACTGTTGAAGGGAAATTCAAGAGGACAATTCAACAATTGTTATAGGATTGGACACCAAAGAAAAGAAACCATTCGCATGGAAAAGTAAAACTCCCTATTCCTAGGACTTTGAAACCCATTTCTCCACCTGCTTTACCGCCATAATTACCCTACAGAGCGAAATTTCTTCTGGAAATTTTCCTTTCCAAAAATGTTTTTCTAAACTCCCGCAAACAAAATAAAGAATTCTCGCTAGCTCGGGTACAACGCAAAGAAAAATTATGCTTTTCTCATCGTATAGAAGGCAAGCAGAACGATGGATGAAGTTATGAGATGATTGGATGACCGGAAGAGGAAAGGAGTGGAACGAAATCGAGAAAAATATGTTCAAAAAGCAAGGAACTGAATGAGCATTGAGACAACAAAACAAACAGACAAAGAGACAGACAGATAGACAGAAAGAAAGACAGACAGACAGACGGACAGACAGATGGGCAGACAGACAGACAGACTGAGAGAGAGAGACAGATAGACACATGGAAGACAGACAGACAGACGAACAAACAGACAAACAAACAGACAGACATTCACTCAAACAGACAGATAGACAGATATCCAGAGAGATATGCAGACAGACAGACAGAAAGACAGACGGACGGACCGATTGATGGACGGAGAGACGAACGGACAGGCGTACAGACAAACAGACAGACAAACAGACGAACAGATAGACAGACAGAGTGGAAAGTAGGTGGGTAGCCGGACAGAAGGCGCTCGGAATGGATCAGACCAAAGAATGAGGATGGGACATGTTGATAATTATTTATTTTATGATTTCATATTATTATTTATCTACAAAACCTCTACATTCTAATACAAATTAATATAGAAGTGTTATTTCACCCTATTTTGCTCATTTTATGTTTTTTCTAAACTTTAACTCCTATCATTGATAGCAAAAACATAACTAAATGGTGAAAAACTTTGTTGTACTGGTTAACAACGAAAACAAGCGGAAAGTGAGAACGAGTGAATGAATGAATGAATGAATGGATGAATGAATGAATGAATGAATGAATGAATGAATGAATGAGTGGATGAATAAATGAATGAATGAGTGTTCAGTCTAAAAATGAACTCATGACCAAATATGGCAAAGATTCCACGCGGCTACGGCGAGATGAGTGGCGTCCTTGAGGATCCTAAAGCTCATCGTGGGACGTTTCGAGAGCCTACGAACACCCTCCATAAGCTCAAAAAGCGCGCCGACTGACGCGTGCGCAAGGATGTGCCAAATCCAGACCAACAAGACGTACCCGCATGCGCCGGGTCCACCCGGCACGGGCTATACGTTTACAGGGGGTAGGATTTCTTTAGAAAAGAACGAGGTTAACACATGCGAAATGGCAATAAAATCGCCGGGTGAAAGCGATCCAGAATCGCGGTCGCGCCGGGATTCCGACGCGATAACATCGGTAAATCGGCGAGGTTGGAACGCACATTGCGATCGTAAACAAAACATGGCGGATTATAATCCACATCGAATTAAGTTATTCTCTGGAAGAAAAGTCAGTTGAACCTGAGTGAGATTTTTTTCCAAATTTTGAACCACTTCGAGAAAAAATGTAAAGAAACGGTCACAACATATAAGCTAAATTTACCCCATACACGATAAAACTATTGAAATATGCAAAATTAGTGGGAAAGTAAGACTGAAAAAATGTATGGCATCTGGTCAAAAAAAAAAACTAGAAACTGAAAGGGTAGCAACTGCTATGAATAGATAGCCTTCAGGTCCACTAGGTCAAGAGAGCGGGAATAAAATTCTGATAACTGGGAGATCCAAATAAGGCGAGCGAGAGCGAGCCACAACGAAAAGCTAGTATGAACTCCACTACCTTGCGCAGCTTGCGCGTTTGAGTGTAAGCTAAAGTTGAGAACTTTTTACGAAATTTACTAAAGAAAACAGCATTGGCAAGAGTCAAAGCGAGCGACAATAGGATCAACGCGACGGCGACATATTAACGCATGATGAAGCGACAGCAAGCGACATTGATCGATTCCTCTGGAGTCCACAGAATGTTCAGAGAAGGGGCAAGAGTGAAAAATTTGCAGTCATATCAGAATTTAAATAAATTCAACAAAGAAACTGAGTTAATATGCGGTATTTCAGAGGTATCCTGATAGTAAGTGAGCGACAGCGGGATCAAGGGGCTGGCCACATGATAACGCCTGATGGGGCGACAGCAAGCGACAAAGAGCGATTCCTAGAGAGTCCACAGAATGTTCAGCAAAGCAGAGGGAGTGAAGAATTTGCTCTCATATTAGAATTTGAATAAAACCGACAAAGAAATTAAGTTAATATGCGGTGTTCCAGAGATGCCCTGATAATACGCGAGCGACAGCAGGACCAATGCGATGGCGACATAATGACGCCTGACAGAGCGAAAGCAAGCGACAATGGTCGATTCTTGGTGAGCTCACAAAATGTTCAGCAAAGGGGAAAGAGTGGAAAGTTTGCACTCATAAAAATTTCAGTAAAGAAGGTGAGTTAATGTGCGATATTTCAGAGATGGACTGCTTGTACGCGAGCGATGGCGAGCCTATGCGACAAAAAATCGCCTCGTTGGCAAAAAAGCTATACTCTTCCATACACGCCCTAATTGACATATTTCACCTATTGAAAGTAGTGATTTGTTTATATACGTTCCTATAGGCAATATATTCTCTCAGTGAATGTTTGCGTTGCCGCGGCTCCATAAAGAAACTTCTGGGAGCGACTGGGGCGAGTACGAGCGAGTACGCGCGAGTACAAGCGACATATTGTACCAAACCTTGCGCAAAAATCAAGAAATTCCTGAGATTTTGATCACAGTAAAGAGTATAGGTGGACAGCAGCTAGTCATAAACGCTGCTGCTTATGTATAATACCATATTAGACATATGAAGAAGCGATCAAGGATTATGAGTCATGTTTATTCCACATATCACTACAGCTACTTCGCGAAAATTACTCATAAGTATATTTATAGTAACTAATTAACTAATTACTCGCTGACAAGTAGTAAGTATCGCTTCATATCGTAAATAGCGCCGCTCGTAGTGATTAAATATGCGCGAAGTTCCAAAGAGACGATGTCGTGGGGCGTGGTCCGCGTGTGAATAATTCCTCATAATGCGCGGCATTGCGGCCGACGAACGAAAATTCGCGCGGCGAACGAAATTCGCCGTCATGGAAAATGCGAGAAAAATCGCAATTGATATACTGCACCGAGCTAATTTCGATGATCTTTGCGTCGGGCGGCAAACGATCAAAAAATTCGTGGCGCCGAGAGATCGGTGGGACAAGTGAACCCGAGTTGGGTGGCGGCCAGGGATCAGAGATGAATGGTCAGAAAACTGGGGGAAATTCCAGGGTTTCTGGGGGCAAAAGCTCCAACTTTGACGGGGAAATAGTAGACGAAATCCATTCAAAAAATTCTTAACTCCTTTTTTGCTTTTTTTGTCGTTTCTACCATCACAATGTCAAAGAAATGTAGAAGTCAGTGAAGAGTAGGACAAATTCCCGAAAAGGGAGCAATCCAGAAAAAAATTCTCGATTCCAGAAGTTTTTCTTCGTCATTGACCACAAATGATCCTCATAGGAATCCAGAAAAGAAACAATTAGCATTTCTCCCAGGGAATCCCCGGCAAATCCTTCTTTTTTCGCGGATTTATTTGCATTTCGGCCCCTGATGAATATGTTTGCCCTAAATTGCATTAGTAAGGGAATTCCGCAGGAAATTCCACTGCCCAAATCCAATAGGAAGGACCAGAAATATAAAAAAATGAATAAATGACTCCAGATGCAAAGAAAGCAAAATGGATGGAATTAAGAATGATCAAGAAATCTATAATAAAAAAACCAGCCAATCACAGAAATGGAAAGCGATCAATGGAGTGACTGACCAATCAGGGGCTGACCAATCAGAGCATCCGCATCAGGTCAAAAATCAAATGAGATGAGACTGACCAGTAAGCTAAAGCTCATGTCAAAGAGTTTGATTTTTCATTCACTCAATAATCCTCCAGTACTTCAAAAAAGGAAGAACTGGTCAGTCTCACCTCATTTGCTTTTGACCTGATGCGGATGTTCTGATTGGTCCGTCTCTGATTGGTCAGTTCCCTCAATCATTGATTGCTCTACTTTCTTATGACTGGCTGGTTTTTTTTAAAAATCCTTGATCATTTTTAATTCCATTCATTGAAACGGAAATAAAAGGGAATAAATGCCTCTTTAAGGAAGTATACCAAGCAGTAAGCATGTCCATAAAAATTTCCACAAACACTATGACGTCATCGCCAACCCGAGCTGCTGTCAACTTCACTATTGTAAAGCACGTCTCAGTGGACTCTCCTGCGCTTGGCCGCCAGCCAAAAGACGCGCCATGGGTAACGGGTTTGCAGGCTGGCTGTGCGAGCGGGCTGATGGATGAGGTGATGCTGGTGATGGTGATGATGAGGCGGAAATCGGCAACTGCTGTCATCGCAGCGCTCTAATCGGATGGTGTACATAAAAACAGGACCACAATGGAGACATGTCGAAGATAGCAAGCAGTGCTAGAGCTTTTTGTTGCATTGCAACTGCTATGGAAGATAACAGGACGTGCCGACCGGCCCGGCAAAAAGAGTCAAGTGGAATGGTGCCATTCCGCAAACGCGGACGGCACATAGAGAGAGGTATTCAGAGATCCTGGTTGTCCGGATAAGTGTAACTGATGGCAAAAAAAGCTGGAAAATGGAAAATAACTAGGGACATTTGATTTTCCCTCCGCTTCTCAAAAAAAAAAACAGTATTGGTCGAGAAGTAACCGAGAAAGTAGTTCAAACAGGGCCGTGGGGATGAGGTTACCCAGGGCAAAGGAGTTGGCGCCTCCGATCCCGGATGCATCATTTAAATTACCCAGGATGAACTTCTGGACGGGTAAATTCGTGGTGTCAAATTTTCTACCCTGGGTAATCCCAGTGATATATGCGACCCACGGATGCGCAAACCATTGAAAGGATGGGTAATCTCACACCTATAGGTATAGTTACCCAAGGGTAGCACCTACGGCCGCATACATCATTGAAATTATCCAGGGCAAACGTGGTAACACCGCGGCGATTCGCCCGTCTTCAACACGGGCGTCCAAACGATTACCCTGGGTAGTCTCGGTGATGCATCCAGGCCCTGAGTATAGGTAACGTCACTATTAGGTAAACATGATGGTTGATGATGATGGTTTCCAGGTAAAGAGCAAATTAAGGTACGTTAACACGCCTACCCTATGTAGACGAAATGATGCATTACCCCCAGATTAATGGGGTAAATTTATAGGCGTTTTGACGTTTACCCAGGGTAATCCCAATGATACCTGCAGTCCCAGGTGCATGAATCATTGGAAGGTGGGTAACCTCATAAATATGGGTATAATTACCCAAGCTTAGCATCTGAGCCGCGTGCATAATTGAAATTACCCAGGGTAAACATGTTAACCCCACATAAATTCATTATCTTTAACTCGGGTTCCGATACGGTTACCCCAGATGATCTCAAGGCTACATCTAGGCCCTGGGTATAGACGAGCTTACCCAGGGTGAACGTGATAACGCCACATAAATCTATCCATCTCGAACAGAGGCGTTGACATGGTTACCATGGTTAGCCTCAATCATGCGTTAGGCTCTCGGTAAAGACAAAGTCACAGCTGGGTAAACATGATGATGTGTGCCAGGTAAATGGTAAATCATGGTACATTAACATGTTTACCATAAATAATGTCAATGATGCATCAGCTCCAGATTTGAAGAGTAGGTACTATAGGTGTTTTTACGTTTACTCTGGGTAATCTCAATGAAGTATGACAGCCCAGAATGAAAAAAAAACCAAAAAAAAATTCGAAAAGCAGTAGCGTAAACAACGAAAACTATTAAATAACAATAATAACTTATTTTAATGGAGTACCCTGAGTACAAATGAGTAAATAAACGAATAAATAAACGGATAAATAAATAAATAAATAAATGGTAAAATCAACGAAGAACAACAACGTATATGATTGTATACTACCCATATGAGGTAAAATTTATCCTCAGAATCCTCCTTTTCATTGGAAATAATTGAAGAGCCGATATGTCAGGGATGATCAAGGAGTCAACAAGTCCAGCCAATCATAGAAACGGAAAGCGATCGATAATTGGAAGCAACTGACCAATTAGAGAATCTGTATCGAGCCGAAAATCAAAAATAAATAAATATATAACCCGTAGAGCACCACTCAATAAGATCCTGGCTTCCCGTGAGAAGGTGCGGCAAAAAAACTGACTGATTGAAGGAAAAAAATGACCAACTTTCGCGACTTTTACCCGCGTTTCTAGGAAAAAAACATATAGCCACAATGCGAGAAGACATTGTTTTCACTTAGTCCTGAGTGCATGTGATCCTGATAAGAAGAAAATTCTCGTAGGATTAGTAGAAGAAGCTTAGCAGATCGCCTTACGGCACGTGTTATTGACCAGAATCAATTCATGTAATCAAACAGACGTAGAAGCACTGAAGTACTGATAAACTAGGAAGTAGCTGATCAAATCGATCAATCAATAACTGATGAGTGGACGACGATGTGACGACGCTCAGCTGGCTGGTGCGCATCAGCGGAACTCATTCAGCGGCAGCGGCGACCGACCGACCGACCGTGTCGTCGTCGTCACTGACGTCACACACCCGTCGCCTGTGCCGCGTACAAGGCGAAGCAGAAGAAGAAGGGAAGGGATGCAAATTCTCGTCTGCTGCTGCGTGCGCGCGCGACGGAACTCGTTCGGACGACAGAACGCGCAGGGGGCGCGACTGTGGTCGCCGGCGCCACCCGCGTTCGCCCAATGTCGTCGCGTCAAGCGTGACGTGATCGCCATTCTCCTGAATGGCTAGGAACACAGATGGGCAATCGATATCGGATTGGAGTTTTTACACCTGATGGATTCTGGGAATATTCCCAGGAAAGTGGGGGAAAAGGCGGAAATTCTAGGAAAACAGGGGATCGATGACATCAAAATGAAGCTCTGTGAAGGAGAGCATCCAGAAAAAGTGATCCAGATTTACCCCCAACTACAATGTCCACGGTAAAAATGCTAGCGCTCCTGATCCTGGATATTCACATTACCCAGGATAAACGTTCTGACGTTCGTGTTAACTGTGGGTAAGTGTGTTTAGAGTCACCTCTTTTACCCTGGGTAATCCCTATGAGACATGCAGCCTCACATGCCTAAAAGCATAAATGGAATAGGAATCCAATCCGTGGCGTCTAAAAATTTCCATAAAATTAGGCAGATAGCACGGAAAATCCGTAACCCCCCCCCCTCCCCCTCCCCCC
>JARK01001359.1:350887-373640 GCA_000688135.1 Ancylostoma ceylanicum | reverse complement strand
CCCCTCCCCCTCCCCCCTGAACCCCCTGGCCCTTCCCAGCTTCCTCACTCCCTCACTAAAAATAAAGCAAAATTTCTAGGTAACCCCGATATTTTCCTAAACTTTTCCTTATTCCAGCGATACCTTTCCTCTAATTTTTGGCGCCTAATCATTCGACATTTGAATTCTTCTATTCAACAAATTTCAATGAGGATTTTTCCATTCAACAGCCCTGGATTTTGATGAGCAGACGCCCTTTAGGTGTACTTACCCCGGTTTTTACCTTTTGACAGTGCTTGTTTACCACTCCTTCTGCCAATTTGACTGTCTGCTGTTACATGTATTTGGCTAAAAATGGGGATTTCCCCGGATATGGCAAAATTTCTGGGCCATTCATGGGTATTTCAGGATTCCGGGAAGGCATGGAATTGGAATGGGTGCTAAAAGCTGTCTAAAAATGGCCTAAATAGTAATTTACAGTGAAATATTTGAGAATAAATGGGACAAATAGATAATTGAGGAGGTGAAAGTTATATAAGGACTTCAAATTTTAATGTCATGTACAAAACAAACCTAAAATACTTTTAAAAATACCATAAAAAAAGATAAAACGTTGAACATATGGTTACTAACCTATTGAGCGAAATTAACCATTGAATTCTCTTTTTTCTGCCTCAAAAATCTACAAAAAGCGATGTAGAGCCATGTGGAAATATCCAGTAAATATCTATAGGCCTGCATAATCCTGGAATCCAATGTCTCTACAAATTTACAAAAATTAAAAAAAGGAAATCATTTCCATTTCCTCAGGATCAGAGACATTAAAGAGATGAACTATCCGAAAGATGAGGAAAATCCAGACACAATAGCCCGCACAGTTTCCCCCGACGCTCTCAGGAATTCTCGTTCTTTCACCGCCGTTTTCGGAAAAACCGACCATTACACAGTGGGAACATGGAACGATTGGAATGCACATTAAATCAATAGTTGGCGAAGTTTGGTAATGGAAAGTGTTTCCGCCGGTTTTGGAACGCAAGCGCCACAAACAGTCGAGAAAAGTGCTAGTTGTCCACAGATCCAAATACTACTATTCATAAGTCTAAAAGCATACAAAGACACCTCTCCAACAACCTCGATAATAGTACGGGTAACTGCAGGGTTAAATTTAGAAAATGATGAGAGATGGAGATCAATGTCAGAGCGGGGGATTCCTCGGCCTCATCCTTAAAATAAACAGAGGGCGCACCGTTTAATTAGTGTGGTTTTGTGGCGCGCTCATGTGATTCCACGCTACTGCTTTATCCAGACAACTTATCCAGACAACTTGGAAATAAGGTACGATAGTGGGCGGGGCTTCGTTAAGGAAATAGCAACAATAAAAAAAGGGTTTCCGAGGTGGGTAGGTGAAACAGAGAGAGAAAAAAAGGAGTAAAGGCTTCAAAAGTGGAGGCAAAGTTGAATAGAAATGCATGATAGGTAGCAAGAAAAGTGGTAGTCAACGACCAAATGCACCACTGAGTTTACCCTGAGTAAACCTGTCAATACCCCCAAATTTACCCGCCGTTTACCATGGGTAACCTCAGTGATGCATCTAGCCCAGGTTTACTCCGTTCCAAAAGCGGCAATAGCCGAGTATTTGTCTGAGTCCCCTGTCTGCCTTTCTTCTCTGCGTCTCCAAATATCGCACACTTTCTCAACAGTCCTTCTTTCTTTATGATGTCCACAAGTACTTTCCCGCTGAAACAGGCTCTAAATTGAACGTACACAGCAACAGACAATACTAACCGGAACCAGTTCCAGAAATAAATGACGGCGAAGTTCAGGAAATTGAAAATCAGGGAAAATATTACGTCTGAAACACGTGTCATAAGGACAGATGATGGTGATTCCAACCTGTTTTATACTAGCGTCTATAACTGGTCCCATGTCATTCACATTTTCATTTTTATTTTTACACGATCAACAATTTTTTCAGAATTTTCTAATGGCGGTTCTTATTTATGAATTCTTAGAAAGAGTTTACCAGACAACCAGAACTTTAAGGAACAGTTTGCTTAATAACAAATGATTATCGTAAGAAAAAATAAAGACATTTCTCGAAGCAGGCTGCGTGCGTTGAGACTTACGTGCATGAAATTGCGCAGGAGCTCATGAATCCTAATTATCCAGAAATGGCAATGTTGAGCAAATCACGCGGCCTAACGCGCGCGTGCGGCTTGCGTTTGTCACACGCGTCAATATAAACCGACTCCAAATGTAGCTTCTTTTGTAAACGTACTTATTTCCTCTAAAAATTTTTCCATGAAATGCCCGCCAAATCCTCCTTCCGTGCGCTGATAATCAACTAGAGGCTAACAACGTACAGTGATTGTCTATGGCGTTGGCCCATCTGCGACCTCGACAAGGACGCCGCGCAACCGCGCCGCACGCGCCGGAATCAGTGTCGTCTGACGCCGGAGTGGCATTTCTGCGCTTTTTTCTTCCCGAATTAGTGATTTACTCCCATTTTTTCATGTTTCGCCTCCAGAAATAGCATAAGCACAGTAGACGACGTCGATTCCGGAGCGAGCGGCGCGGTTGCGCGACGTGGATTGGCCACCATTATACGTGTTTTTCACAGATAGCTATGGAAAAGAGGAGAATTTCGAAAAACAACTGCTATTGGCTGGGAGGAGCGAAAAATATATCGAATCGCTAGAGATCGAGATAGATGGATTGAATTCGGTAGGAAAATCGAAATAATCCAGGAAGACTGCGCGTCTCTAGGGTTACAAAAGTACACTAATGCAATGAGGTATGCATGAAGACAGTCAGGCAAACTGTCACAGATACAGTACTAAGATACGAAGTACAGATGTAAATGCCGATAAGCTATGTGCTGTGCATGTAGTTCGCACGAAAAAACCGCCAGAAATGACATTTCGCTGACATTCAGAATAATTTCGCGGCGCTCATTCCTTGTTTCAGATGATGCTGTCGGTCACCTGCATAACTGCCAGCCATCAAATCATGATTTTTGACTCTAATACCCTTGCAGATCGTCATCGCCGTGCAGCTGGGAATTTTTCAGGATTTTTCCTCAGGAAATAAGAACAGGTAAAGTCATGGGGGTAGATTATTAAACTACACAAAATGCTCGCGCCCGTTTTTGAACCAAGTATCAAGGCCTTAGTACCGGATTGGAAGGTTGGGTAATCTCATACCCCGAGGTAACAGCTAGGTTTACACGTTAGTGCCACGTGTAATTGGGTACACATGCTGATGGATGTCAGTTAAAGGGTAAATTTGAATGAGTCAATGCGATTACCATAGGTAATCTCAATGACGCTTTTACGTCCTGCGACGAGCGTCCGGCTTGCGTGCGTCACCAATCCCATCCCTGCTTATCGGCTTAACTTTTTCGTCATAGATATCCGCAGGTCTCAGGATCGACGCAGTTGAAATAATACATCCGTTTGTGCGTAATACCGCATGATAAACAATTGCGTGCGAATTCTCCCAATAACAACAACCAAAATAATAATCTCTCTCCTGTATAGGGAACGATACAGGCATCCGTATTGCGTGCGTCTCACGTGTCGGAACGAAAAAAATAACGGAAATATTGAGGAAGTGCTAATAAACTGGTAAGACGAGAGTTGTGCCAGCAAAGTTTTCGATTCCTCGGGAAGTGCCCCCTCCCCCTTCAAAGTACTAATTTTCATAATTTGTGTGGTTTACTGGAATTTTGGTGCACCCCCAACGACGCGATTCTATCGCCGCGATTCACAATACACAATCGAGGCAATCGCAGCGATCCCATTTTAATAGCCCAAAAAAAGGTCATGTAGTAAGGCCGTGCTCGTATCGTACATTTTCAGATCTCGTGGGTAATTTTCGAACCGAATTTTCACAGATTTGCGTAGATCACTGGAACTTTGGTATATTTCTAACGGCACGATTCTATGGCAGCACTATCGCCGCGATTCACAGTACACAAACCAGTCAATCGCGGCGATCCTCCTGCCAGCGGAAGTGTCTAAGCGTGTCAGCATAGTTCTGGAGAAGTCTTATAGATGCATATCCTGAGCAACCGCCTCTAATCGCGACGCGACGAAATCGCTATCATTTCCACCAAACGAAACGTGCGAAAGGTCCAGTACGACGTTCGTCATTAAACAAAGCAATAAATAGATGAAAGGAAGCTAAACATCTCAAGAATGCACAGACTGATAAGGAAATAGACATAAGGATCGGTCGTTTCACTTCCTTATAGATAAGAATTGAATTCTTGAATTCCCGTTTCTCCCGTGCCAACTGGTGGATTTTACGATATTTCACAGGAAAATTGCCCTTGTTCAAAATTAAGTAAAGAAGTCATACACTTATGGAAGGGAAGATGTTATAGAAAGAAGCAGGAGAAGCAGGAGAAGTTCAAAAAAGTTTCCAGAAAAGGTGACCAGGGTTATCTGGGTATTTTGAGCAGTAACATTGTTCAAGATAATGTTAAAAAATCATTAAATAGCGGAATTATAGAAATGGTAGGTTAACGGGCGTCCCAAAATTCTTGGAGGTAAGATATCATAGATGTGGGTTATGATCAGACAAAATTAGGCGGGTCATATCGCTGTGATTGGTTGATTCATGTAAGGGACCAATCATAGAGACTGGACCCACCCCCTCGTCGTGACCCAAGCCGGGTTCGGGTGCATCATTCGAATTACCCAGGGTATACGTGTGCCGTACCTGCCTTAACGATAGGTACACTGGCATGGTGTTAAAACGTTTACCCTGGGTAATCGCAATGATGTATGCCACTCGAGGTGATGGCAATTGAGTAACTACTTATAATAAGAACCTGAAAGAGTATAGAGTAATTGAACAGATATAGCCAGACCTCTGTGAGGTTGAGGCATTGGTTAATTTCTCAGGGCCGAAGACCTTCTAGGGTCACCCAGAAATTTCAGGAAATTTTATGAAAAAAAAAAACATCAAGCAGAGACTAACTCCCAAAATCCAGAAAGGAAGCCTGGAAACCTTAGACTCTCCAGAAATCTGCCCACACAAAGCCGTCTTATACTGTTGACTGTTGCTGGCTTGTGTAGGTGTGTGAGCGTCTCCCTCTATACATACTAAAGCCATTCTTCTCCCGGGTGTACTGTAACAAAACAAACACGCCATTCAGTACTGCTGCGTCCGGAACGCGACGCGCGCGACGCCATTCGCATCAGAACACCGTTATCTGCATCATAAACACATTATAACACACATGAATACGAATGCAAAACGGCGCGACGCCGCGTATCGCACGCGACGCGTCGTCGCAGCCGCATTCCTCGGCGACCACAGTTCGTACACGCCGAGGAGCTGCACTCTGGGAGCAGAGTTCGAAACGCTGTGGAATGCGGGGGGTTCACGTGATGGGACGGGTGACGAGTACGGGGCGGGAGAAGCACATGCGACGAATGACAGTTAGGAAAGAATTACTAGTAGTTTGGGAGGTAGGGCAGGGGTTAAGCAGCGCCTTGGTGGGGTAAGTGGGAAAAATCCAAAACAAAAGGGGAAAAACAAAACAGTGCCGGAAAATAGAGACGTTTAGTGTTGCCTTAACCTCTTAAGAGCCTCGTGGGTAATTATTTGCCCAGCCACAGGATAAATCCGAGATTTCTCACCCTCCGCTTGGTCTTGGAAAAATACAGTGACTAACGGGTATGATGATTTACTTGTATGTTCGCTTATTACAAAAACCAAAGAAATTTCAAAAATTCGTAGAGGAGGTCAAAAAACTGACGGTTATTCAAATAGAACGGATAAAAGAAAACACGAATAAGCGGAACTGTGATGTCCTCTACGTTGTTCCAATATCCCGGTCGTATTCAAAATTCTAGGGCATGGTAACTCAGAATGGATAAATTTATCCACCGCTCCATCATGTATTACCCGTCTACATGAATCCTAGTGCTTCTTAACCTAGGATGGATAAATTTATCCACTGCTCCATCATTTTTTATCAGTCCACGTGAATGCTAGGAATTACCGAGAGCGGACATATTTATCCATCGCTCCAGTAAAATTTATCCGTCCTTTCCTTAGCTTAAATAAGCAAAGCTGACCAAAGACAACACAATTTGAACATTAAGCAGAGAGTGGACCTCTACTAACCGGATAAATCTAGCCAAGTGAAAATACTAACCGGATAAATCTAGCCAAGTGAAAAGTCTCGAAAATGGTTAAAAACATGACCAGTCTGAACCACCTCTAGAGGTTGCATGCACCATTTAGATTACCCAGGGTAAACGTGTCGATACGCGTGTTAGCGATGGGTAAATTTGTGTGGTGTTAATACGTTTACCCTGGGTAATCCCAATGACGCACACGGCCCAAATAGTGGGTACATTTCTCCATATCGCTCCAGAAAAATTTATTCGACCATCCCTTAGCGTAAATGAGCAACGCTGACAAAGGAGATCACAGGATATTGATGAGAAAATGGATAAATTTAACCAAGGGAAACATCTGGGACATGGTTACCGAAAGTATCCGGACTAGACCACTTCTCGAAGCCGCATGTATAATGGGACATAACGAGAGCACCCAGAGTAAATATGCTAAAACCCCAAGATTTGCGCACAGTTGACGAGGGTTGGGGACACATCACTGAGAATACCCAGGGTAAATGTGTTAGCGCCCATTAATTATGGGTAATTCTGAGGGTTGTTAATACGTTTACCATGGGTAATCTCAGCGATTTTCGTGGCCCAAGGACGTCAAAGCGTTTACCCTGGGTAATCTCAGTGATGCATCCAGGTTCAGAATAGCTAAAGCAGTGAGTTTTTATTGAAGAGAAGAATATGAGTCCTTTTAGGCTCAGAAAATTTTTTCATTTACCCTCCTAGTCTTTTTTACCCCTTCTGAAAAATTTAACGGTATCAGTGGATATCCCATTGAAGGTATTTTTTCTTTTAAGTGAATATGAATCGAACGGATAAATGAATAAATAGAAAATAATTATAATCCTAAAAAAGACCGCGAAAATGAGAATGATGGGAAAAGCGCCGTTTTCCTGACGCCTACCCATGGTAAACTTGCAAATGCCTCTAGATTTACCCATTGTAACATAGGCGTGAATGTTTTTACCCTGGGTAATCTCAGTGGCACATGCAGGCCCAGAACTAATGCGGTGAAATTTTATTGTAAAGGGAAACATGGGTCTCTTTTAGTGCAGGAAATTCTTTACTTCTCTACTTTTTCACTTCCAATGAAGAGCGGTGATTTGCGTACTGAAAACGACGCCAAATTGCGTACCACACCCAAAGCTGGCACCGAATTGGTCTCAGCCTTTTGCTGACTCCTCAACAATACCGAGGTCACTGGATTCAATTCCTAACCAAACAACGAGGCATCTATGCTTCCAGACTATCCAGGTAGTGCTGCTGCTTTTCACTGGTTTGCTTACTCAGGCGCGTCGTCGCTTGTTGAACAGCTGATGACTCATGGAAAGCTGGTTTCTGTAAACAGAACAAAGTTTTGCACGGTGGGGTGTGACGTCACAAGCTGGAACAGCCGCCGAAAAAAAAACGCTTCCTGTTCGTGGTAATTCGATTGGACAGCCAGATTCCTCGAAGAAAACTTGCTGGTGCAGGCGAAAACGACAAGGGGATAGGGCTACTACGTCACTACGTTTTCCTTATTTTTCCAAACTATTTCATACCACTTAACACAGAGAAAGTTGGCAAATCCAATAAAACTGCTACGTGTTCCGCTGAACTCTTTTTTTCCTAACGAACCAGTGAACAAACTCCAAAAATACTCGTCCATGTGACGTCACGCCCCTGTCATCCTCGTAAAAAATCCGGAAATTTCCTAAAGAAAAGAACGTCACGCCAAATCCAACAAGAAAATCTACCAAGTGCAATACAAAGCTAAAGCAGACAACCCCAAAAAAGCCCTGCATTTGCACTTCGGCCACGCCCCATGTAGACAACCCGAAATCAACTTTTAACTTCACTTGTCAATCATCCAAGCTCTGACAACCAAGCACCCACCAAGAAGTACAAAAATATGGCCAATAATTTCTTTAGGATTGGGTAACCTATCCCTGGAATAGGATCTCAAACAATTACCCACAGATAAGAAGCAAATCGCATCGTTTAAGACCCTTACTCTGTGAAATTGCAGCTAAGCCACGCCCATGGGCATGTACTATCGCCCGCACAACCTGTGTGGCAGCTAATCCCCGAGAATGGGTTGCCGAATTTGTGAAATTACTTTACAAAATAAACAAAAATCTCGTACCTGTTTATTTTTAATTGTTTACTTCCATTATTATTTCTTGAACAATCATTATTAGTTATTTGATATTCAAATTAGTATTTTTACCATATGTTTTATTTTTCGTTTGTGTTTTTGTTATATGCTAGCATTTTCATTATATGTTTTATATTTTCCATCTGGGCGGAGAGCCCACTTTTTTCTTACGTACCTCCCCGCCCACTTTCTCCAGCCAATAGATCAAATGATTGGGTGCACAATATTTCTCAGGGGTGGAGCGATATAGTGGTGCGGCCTTAATTAATTCAGAAACTAATGCCTAAAAATAAAGGGCTAAACATAATCCTGATTTTCAGCCTGACTTAATCCAAAAAAGAGAGTTTTCATCAATCCATTGAGCTCTTCCTAGCCCTTGAGCTGCTGGGTTGTGACCTTGCGGGAGTTGGCAATGTGACAACTCGTCCGAAAGAAAGGTCGACGCATCCTAAAGACTCAACCCTACCCAAGTGCACGTGAACGACTATTTCGACGTACATACCCTGTGTACTACAGTTTAATCCATGGCAATTGTGTCTTAGTGTACAGGAAACCAAGGGATAAGACTGGCCCGGTCGACACATACCCCTTGGCTCATCCCTAAATTTCCTGAATAGCCAATTGCCCGCGCCCCTTCCTCCATATTTCCAGCTTAGCTAGGACCACAGCGGCCAGAATCCCACGAAAAGCACCTGCATTCCCTTGTCTGCAGTGAGTTTAAGTAAACAACTACCTCTAACAAGGTGAAATAGGAGAAGCCGTGGATTTTTTTTTGGAATATTCGAGACGTCACCCGAATTCTGGGACAAAAAGTCAAGTGAAGACACTGGTAGGTGAAGGAGAACCGGTTCACATGATAGTATTAGGTTGTGTACAAATAAATTGCGTTTTTTTGCAGATCAATTTTTGACCTGCTCTTTTTCGTGTACTATTCACTCGATGTTGCCATTGTTGCATATCTTTCGAAAGCTTATCTATCGCTCAATCCTGCTCTGGCTTTCATTTGTTTTGCAACTCATTCGTGGATTGCTTATAACCGGATTTCCAAGATGCTCTCCAAGGCACAAATTCGTACCATTTTGCTTCATGAGTCTAAACTTGGAAGAAAAGGAGTGGAGGCTCATGAAAATATTGTGAAAGCATGGGGACCAGATGTCACTTCGCTACGCACTGCACAACTCTGGTTCCAAAAGTTCCGATCCGGAGGCACGAGCCTTGAAGATGAACCAGGTCGAGGTCGGACCCGTGCACTTGACGACGACGTTCTGAAGTCTCTGGTAGAATCGGACCCACGAAAAACTGTGCGTGAGATAGTGGAGGCTCTTATGTGTTATTTTCCACTGTCATCAAGCGTTTGGTTAAAAATGGAAAGGTGAAGAAAATGGATCACAGGGTGCCACATGAACTAAACGCTGAACAGATGCTCCGACGCTACCAGATCTCATCGGAGCTGCTTTTGCGGTATGAGAACGAGCCTTTCCTTGACCGAATCGTAACCTGCGATGAGAAGTGGATCCTGT
Organism: Ancylostoma ceylanicum; assembly: GCA_000688135.1. Classification (NCBI taxonomy): domain Eukaryota; kingdom Metazoa; phylum Nematoda; class Chromadorea; order Rhabditida; family Ancylostomatidae; genus Ancylostoma; species Ancylostoma ceylanicum. The sequence continues at coordinate 363,855 of JARK01001359.1, read as the reverse complement.
ACGATAACCGCAAACGATCTTCGCAGTGGTTGGACAAAGATGAGCCCTCGAAAAAATTCCCGAAGAAGAAGTTGTAGGAAAAGAAGACTATGCTCACTATTTGGTGGAATTTTGCATTATGAGTTCTTGGAACCGTGTGAAATCATCAACGAAGAAAAATACTGTCATCAAGTGAACAAAATGCATGAGAGTTTGGCGCGTGCAAGTCCAGCAGTGGTCAAGAGAAAAGGTCCAGTCCTTCTCCACGATAACGCCGGATCCTACGTTTCACGAAAAACGTCGCAGAACTTGAGCGACCTGGGCTACGATATACTGCCTCATCCAGCATTCTCGCCGGACCTGTCGCCAACGAATTATCACTTTTTCGAGCACCTCGACAACTTCATCAAGGGAAGAGTATTCAAGAATCAAACCGATGCCGAAAATGCCTTCAGCGAGTTCATTGCCTCCAAGACTACGGATTTCTATCGCAAGGGAATTAATGATCTTGTGGAACGTTGGCAGAAATGTGTAGATTCTAATAGCGCTTATTTCATTCAGTAAAGTTATGTTTGAGCTGAGTTATGAACGTTCGAAGTTAACCATCAAAAAACGCAATTTATTTGTACACAACCTAATACAAACTTTGGGTGTGGTCTTCTATCGATTGTTCTTGAGATAGCGTGGGGGGTTATCCGGGAAATGCCCTTGGGTAGCCTGTTGTTACTGCACGGGTACAAATATTCAACCATACTCTATTACTATTACTAGAAGGTACCACAGAAATATGGACCTGATTTTTAATGAAAGTAGCCCTCATTGGGGAAAATTTACGAAAGGGGGGAGGGGTTCCAAAGGAACCTGGTCATCTTACAATTTTCATACATTTTACTACGTACATAGTAAACAGAGCAAATTACAGAAAATCCCAAGAAAATGTATAATTTGGTTGTTGTTGTGCGCGAGGTCAGAGTGCAGGTAGCAAAGTGGAGGTGTGGCCACTCTCTGCGTCTCTGACGTACAGCCTCGTGACTGGTTGGCTGAGAGTTAGAGAGAGCGGTCGATGAAGGAAATTGCAAAAGACCATACAAAACCGACGCGATAACATTTGGAATTGCAATAGCACAACGACATCAAGTTTTATATGAAAACAGTTTAAATTTTTGAATCGAAAATACTGAAAAATTACTCTTTACTGCTATTAAATTCTTACTAAACTACTTCAATTACTGAAAAATAAAAATTAGTGGTAAAATTTCGAAGAAAAATAGGAACTATAGGCTGGTCAGGATGTGTGGAGCGTTGTACCCGGAATGGACTACGCGAACGGGCTCTGTGATTGGCCAATTGGGTGAAGTGACCACTCGCAGAGCTCAGCTGCACCGCCCCCTCCAGGTATAACGTTCCACACCCTTGGCCCGGACAGAGCGCATGAAAAAGGAATGACTCTGAATTCTAGCGAAACTCGTGGATTTGAAAAAATGCGTTAATCGTTAATCGTGAATCGTCAATGGCGAGGAAACGCCAATTTTTCTAAATATTGTGCTCTCATTTCGACTTGCATATGAGCTAAAGTGTTTAGAATGTGGAATCTTCCAAGAAATTCCATAGAAAGGCAAGATTACTGGGAATAACAGTCGAGAATTTCGGAAATCGTCAAAAGTGGCTCAGGATCCTCTAACCGTTAACCGTAAATGTCAACTGTCATACGCTAAACATTCCTCCTAAGTATTAACGATTTCAACTCCATATCAGACAGAATGTTGGCCAGATAAGGGGCGAAAACTCGCCATGGTCTGTAGAAAAAGCGAACAACGCAGCTTACAGGTGCCAGAGTGAATAATGGCTGATAGCGAGCAGCCGGGTGATAACAGGGGGACCAGTGAAAAACGACTTCTACTGACTGTACACTATTGTGAGTCCATATTCGGGCCTAAAACCAAGCATAAGCCTAAGCCTAAGTCTAAGCCTAAGCCTAAGCTCGAGCCTAACCCTATGGAGGCGGAAAATAAACTGCTTATCGGAAATTTCAAGAATTTCCTCCTGTGTCAGGTTTGAACCGGGAAAACCCGCAATATCCCAGAGGTTTTTTTTGCGGAAACAAATCAACTATTGAACTTTGCACGTAGTAAATATAATAGAGTGGAATTATCGGTGAATTTATTCTCACATAGGCAGATAACGACATCGCCGGATGGTTGAGCGATTACTGCAGACCAGTTTTCATAGTGGTTTGACACGAAAGTACTTGGATGGGAGCCAAATGTTTATAACCACATCATTAGGGGAGACCTGGTATAGGTCTATGCATGGGTAAATATAAAAATTATGCAAAATGCAAACATAAAAAATGTCTGGAAGCGAGGGCAGAGTCGAGAATAGCCTCCGAGTTTTCATATTATAAGGTCACCATGATGGAAATTAGGGCGTGGACGTGTCACTGAGATTACCCAGGGTAGGTCTGTTGACGCATATGCTAATCATACATTAGTGCTTGGGCCCATCATTGAAATTCTCCGGGGTAAACGTGTCGTTGGTGCCACTGTTGACGATGAGTGGATTGGGGGGCGGGGGTCTTGACACGTTTACCCTGGGTAACCATAATGATGCATGTGGTCCCAGAAAAAATTCCACAACTAGACAGAGAGCACCTCATAAGAAAAAATTACTGAGGTGCAGGACCAGAAAATGCCAAGATTCCATGAAACTGTGAATTTACTGGTAGTTTAAAGAAGTAGGTATACATGGCTAGTACCTCTGGAGGCAATAATTTAACGATTAACGAGCTTTCATCCACTGGAAAACTCATGGATGCTCTACTAACAGAGCCAGTTTTCAGGGATACCAAAATGATAAGTTCCACTATTTCTACAGGAGTGGACAGCAAATGGGTGAACCTCCGGTCTGGTCCGGGTCCACGTACCAAGTAATCTGGTTCGGGCCCAAGTACCAGCCGTACAAAAAATTACCAAATTATTCAGGGCCCACAAAAACGGCTGCAAATTCCTGGAAGTGTGGGTAGAATACATGAGATTCATGCTTATTCCCGCACAGGCAGAGAATCTAGCGTCAAATTCCTGTTTTTACGAACAAAAATACGAATTTTAACGATTAACGGAGGAAATTTAACGATTAACGGACAAATTTGACAAGTTCAATCGAAAAAAAAAGACTTGTGAAGCTACAGTTACTGTACAAGGCGCTAATATAAATCTGTTCCTCAAGCCACGTGGGAAAAAGATGACAAGCCAGAATAAAAAGCAAATTTTGTGATCTAAAGACGAACTTGTGACAGATGTCGCATCACCTTAACCGGGGCCACACCCACTTCAACAAACTGCAATAGTAGCACTACCACGATGCTATCGCTGTGCAACTGATATTTTTGGAGAGAAAGTCGTAACGTAAGCCACGCCCACTTTGACAAATACGCTCATCCACCAGCAGCTTTTTCTATTTTTATTGAAATTTGGCTTTAATAGTGGGATGTCCTCGATGAATACGTGGAAGCAGCGTAGTGTGATGCACTTTTCCAGCTGTACAGTCGAGAAAGTTGACGTTTTCTGCAGTCGCGGACATAACACACCAAATCGCTAAACAGAACTGCCACGACACTGATTCAAAAAGCACGTAAATGCACAAAAAACTGTCCAAAATACTAATTCAGGCCGGTAGGCTAGGTTGAGCAGATTTACTCCATGTCTGTGATGAAATAAAGTTGTAAGTATTAGAATTCGATATGAGACAAGATGAGCAGGGGGCAAAGGAAATCACGTGCAGAGACGCAGACAAAATCAATCGATAATGTTCTATACGCAATCAAAATTCGATTATGCAAAAATTGGATCCGAGTACAAAACACCATGTATGCACCAAAGATCTCCTCATTTTGTACAGTTTCTCTTTCGAAAAAGCACGCACTGGAGCGAAAACGCGGCAGAAGCTAATCAATAAATCGATAAAGCAACCAACTGATTCCGTGAGATCTCTACCTGACCCAGTGAGTGAGAAACATCGGTGTGAAGAACACATTTTAAATGGGAATATTTTTATTCCAACGGTTTTGAATACTAGTCAGGTGGCGTAGTTCAGTTAGAGACGCAGAGAAAGTCAATCAATAAATCGGTAAAGCAAATAATTGAGTCTGTAAGATTTTCGCTTTGTCCTGTGAATAAAAATAATTCACGCAAAAGTTCTTTTTTATCAGAGATATTTTTATTCCACCGGTTTTTGCAACTGGTAAGGTGACGCAGCCCATTTAGAGACGCAGAGGAAGCCAATCAATAAATCGATAAAGCAACCAACTGATTTCATAGGGATTCCGCCCGGCCCAGTCAATAAAAATAATTGACACAAAAGTCATATTTTCCCGGCAATGTTTTTATTCCACCGATTTCTACTTCTCGCCAGGTGGCGCAGCTCAGTTAGAGACGCGGAGGAAAATCAATACAGCAGTCCCTTAATTCTGTAAGATTAGCTATCAGTCCAGTGAATAAAAATGATTGACGCGTAGAAAACATTTTTTACAAGGGAGCATTTTTGATCCACAGGCTCTTACTTCTCACCAGGTCGCGCAGCGTAGTTAGAGACGCGGAGGAAACTAATCAATAAATCAATAAATTCATGCGTTTCAGTCATTGTGAGCATAAAGAGTAGAAAATGATATGGCGCGATGTACACATTTGATTGATCTCTGGATTATGGGCTTTAACGGTGGAAAGGTTCAATAGCTCAGGACAACTGTTCCTCAAGCTGCAGTTGAACTTCATGGATGAAGGGGGGGGGGGGCAGTTGTGCTAGTTGTCCTGGAACAACCAAAACACTCTGACACCTACAAATTCATGAACTTTTCCCTATCACAATGCACAGGAACAGAGACCGGATCGATTCATTTTTGCAGAAACGCTAATCCTATGCCCCTTAGCGCACGACGACTGTCACAAAGCTCAAAAATGAGAGTTGTCACAAGTGATCACGGCTAAGTCGATGAGAAATGAGGTCATTCTATTCATAAACGACGTAACGCTGGCTGAAAACAGCTGAAGCCGACGAATCCAGTCATATGACAGATTAGTTGCGCGATTTGTGAGAGCCGCTTTCACCCCCCCCCCCCCCAGCCCGAGTTCATCCGCTTTGGATCGCGATGGGCGGGGCGTGGACAGTCATCCTCGGTCGGGGCAAATTATAATATTACTAGTAACGCACAGGGGAGGCGTAAAACAGGAAGACAGGATTCGGCACAAAAATCCACGTCAGCCGATTTTTTCCCGGGGAAAATCGATAAAAATAAAATTATTTCGCGAGGCAGAACGCTGTACAAATAACGTGCGATATTTATTAGCGAGGATCATTTAAAATATCGATTGATTTGGAAAGTGTAAACATTTACGGGTGGGAAAAACAGCTGCTGCCGTGTATTGTAGCGTTCCCTGAGCTGATAAGGTAATCGCTTTGTGTACTAGGCCACGCCCACTTCGGAATGGACAACTGATCAAGGAGGAGGGGATCGCAAGAGGAGACCAACAAGAAGGCGAACCAAGAAAGTGAAAACTTCAAAGCAATAAGCAATTTTTGAGGAGAATACTGTGCTAATATTAGAGAGTCAGATAAGATGATCAAAACGCTATGGCGGACAACTGTCACAAATCCGCAAAAATAGCACAGACGACTAGGAGGCAACAGACAAGTAGAGACTCTCTTTTAAATGTGGTGACCGCATCACATTACTAGGACATGAAACGAGTAAAAAGGCATGCGTTAGTAGGAGTATAATAGTCTTGGAAAAATCGATCGATAAGCGTTAAGACAATAGGCGGGTGAGAAAAGCAAACCTATGCTGTGAGCCGATCGCTCCAGCACACAGATTAATGAACTCAATTGGGCAGCGGGTATCGATCGATCAATTAAAGGGACGTCACTGCTATATGACTCAAAGAAGGGGGGGGGGGCGAAAGTAGATCAAAATTAGTGTCAGGGAGAATCCTAACTTTGCTTGGACCAACCCCTTGGGGATTTCAGGCTAAATAAGCAACTAAGGCTAGCGTGATTGGTCATGCTATAGACAACGCAATGTCAAGATACCCAGGTAGGGAAAGTTGGTTAAGTTACCTGGTTTGGCATGAACCCTATCCCGAAAGCAGGACCCAAACACCCAAGAAAGGCGGAGGCGTACCAGTTGCATGCACGCGCACGAAATCTTAAACCCGAGGAATGAAACAGAAAATTCTTAAGAACTAGAAAAATCCAGAAAAAAATTTCCAGGATTTTTTTGAATTGTGAACGGCGAAAAAATTCTGAGCACCGGTGTTCTTCAGATATGATGAAAGAACCCCTATAAAGTGAAAATCCGAGGAGTGTACGTGAGTTTTCATAGATTTGTTTTGAAAAATCGGCCAAAAACCTTTAATTTTATTTTATTTTGAATTCTTTAAAGTTTTTCCTTTAAATTCAAATCAATTTTCCACATTACTAATTATGTGTATTAAGAATTATAATTAGTTTTTCAAAAATTTAAACTTCAAAAATTTCGCTGTCCCGGGTGTGATGCGTTATACCTGCAGAGGAAGGCGTAGCCAAGCAACACGACAGGTCAATTCATGCCACTGGCCAATCGCATAGTTCAGCCCCGCCCCACCCTTTCCAGGTATAACGCGCCACACCCTGGAAAGCCCACTTCATAACCCGCCTTCTGTCCTCCCTTCACCTGCTACCGCTGCCTCGTATCAAGCTCAATAGGTAAGTATAGGTAATTGCAAAGCCCCGCCCGACTACCCGACCACCGTATGAAATTCCAAGGAGGCGGGGCGTGCAGTTGAGAGAGCCACCTATGGATCGCATGGATTTTTTTGTCCGAAGATTCGAGGAAATTGTGCTGTAATGGGATACTCATAGGAATAACAGGGGAATATCCGGTTGCTCCAGAAATTTTGAACATTTCCCGGATCAAAGACAGAAACTGTGGGTATTTATCTCATGGTTTCCGACAATAACCCTTTTTATTTTAAAAAGCATTGCTGGCGGGAAATTTGAAAAATGTCGCGGAAATTTTTTTTCAAAAAAAAAATCCACCTATTGATTGTTTCTCTATTCATCTCCGACTGTATGTCTCAAACAATCAAAATCGAACGCGATCGAACTAATTTTGGGTTAGACCCCTCCCCCCTCCCCCTTCCCACTTTCTCGTCACCAGTAAAACGAAGAGAACCAGTAGTGAATAACAGCTAAGCAAAAAAACCGAACACTGACCTATCGGCTGCACATCGAGTTAACGACAAACCTAATCCTGTTATTGTTAAAAGCATATGATCAACGCCCCGCCCCTAGCCAAATATAGCCGAATAACCTATGCAAACGAGCAAAATATCCACAAAACTCCACAGCAGCGATGAGATTCCAGGAATTTATTGGACTCTCATCGAAGTTTAAATAAATAATACCGTATCTCAAGGGGAAAAACAGGTTGGAGACGCTAAGCTGCACCGCATCGGTGCGCCCTGGGATTCGTCTGAGCAAACATTTCGCCAGCATTTCTGACGATGACATCATCTCAGTTGACGTTCGGACACCGAGCCATTTCGCAGAAAAGCGTCTTTTTCGCTCGGGAAAATGACAAAGGGATGCTGCGTCGCGAGAATGGGTGGGCATTTTGGAGGAAAGTTATATCTGGAAACAAAAACCGCTATTCTTATTCCAGGAGAAAGATTACTGTGGAAAAAAGTTCCAGGAGCAAATGCACGTAGGTCATTTTTGCCAATTGGAAAGAAAGGAAACGTTCTATTCTTGGTCAAATTCGTCGGACCTGGCTGCATAACTAAGATTACCAGGGGTAAATTTGCTGACGCTCTTGCTAACGAAGGGTAGGTTTTCGCGGTGTCAATACGTTTACCCCGGGTAATATCAATGATGCATGTGGCCCCTGGATTATCCTGAAGGAACACTACACTAAGACATCGACTTGTTGCGAGCGGAAACGCCCCTGATTGCAATAAATAGAGGAATTATTTATAGAGAACTTATTAAGGCTATTATTTTACTGGTATTTTGAAAAAAAAAACTTAAAATTGAACAGAAACACCACTAGCTTTGCCTCACTTGAGCATTTTTCTAGTGGCCGCATGCGTCATTGAAATTACCCAGGGTATGCGTGTTACCACGACACAAACTTACCTATCATTAGTGAGTTTATTACTTTGAATAATCTCAAAGCATCTAAAGCATCCAGGCTTTGTTAATTAAAACGTATAGAATTCGTTTGATAATTCTTATTTTTTTATGGAAATTTATAGAAAATTCTGAAGAGATATATTGAGATTCCGTGTAATTTTTCCTATGTTTAGATACATAGGAGAGCGAAATATAAATATAATGATAATTAGTGGTATTCTGGCAAAATTTTCAACACAGAATTTTTTTGAACAAGCAAAAAATAACAAAGAAAAGCCCAAGGTCTGGATAATGGATCGGGGGAAACAGCAAAACTTTTCCTTTAAGTGAGCATCTTTCCTAGCATGGGATTTTCAGGATCCTTCGGAATTGAAGTAGCTTGGAACTAAAAAAAAAACACCAAAATCTCTCAGCGACTAGATTTCAGGGCAGATTTTCCTATACAGTAAGGGAAAACAAAAACAAATACCCGCGAAGGAGGGCCTAGAGTGCAAATCAATGATTCTTCAGCATGAGCTTTCCAGAAATAATTTTGGGAAGCTGAGCAAGCAACGAAATAGTTTTTTTTTGTGGAGAGGGAAATCGCCAGGGTATTTCACGTCATGTTGTTCTGAACAAAGAGGGACAGAGAGGGACAGAGAGAAACAGAGAGAGTGAGAGATGTAGTAGCTGGGGAGAGAAATGGATGAATTTCGCAGTTTCGTAGGGACCAGCTTCCAGTTACACCGATTTTTTTTATTTTCATTTATTCTGGAAAGAAATTTCCTACCGCATACTCATTAGACCTGTGGTGAAGGCTAGAAGACCTGAACTTTTTTTGCAATTAAAAATACTACATATGTGTATAAGAGTACTATATGCCTTTGATTTCAAAAGTAAACTTCTAAAATAATTCTTCCTTTTAATAAAAATGGCAGTGAAATTAATGCAAGGCAAAGATTTTTAGGATTTCAAACAGAATAAAGCCTGGATTTCGAGTTTTCTAGCCGGTTATCCAGAAGCAAGTCGGGAAACTATGGAATTTACTTGACGATTTGCATTTTTTCATTGAAATTTATTAGGTCGTCAAGTATGAAATGTCTGATTTTGAATGAGACAGTTGCGGGTAATGTTTCTCCAAAATGATGGGGTACGAGCAATCCAAATATGCCCCTATGTTACCGGCACAGCCTTGCCATCTTACCGGTAGCATGGCTGCGCTAACGGCTTGGAAGCCTGGGAAGCAGGCGGCAATAACGTGGCGAAGGGCATTTCCAACATCATGTTGAAAGTGGAAAATTTTCTCTACCAAGAAGTGGACTAATACTTGGGAGAGGTTGTGATCAAGTAGAGCAGGGTTTGGCCAGTGCAACGAATGGGAAGTGGATTCCCCTCCTTGCTCCCCTGGGTTACGCAGCGCAGTTTTGAAAAAAATGGTCGAAAAATGGCACCAATATTTGGGGATCAAACTGTGAAAAATTCCTTCATCGAGCCACTTTACCTTGTCGTATTGCCTTGAACACCTGAATAATAAAGGGTTACGAACGCCAAACCTTGCTGCATATACAGGCATACTGTGGCTCCTATCCGCTCTAGCCACAGCTTTCAACGCATCATAATCCAGGTTCATCACAACGCTCACTTTGCAGGTTTATATCACCAGGAAGAAATTTCTCAAAACATCGGTGTCCCGTTCGTTTATTAGCCATTTCCTTTCCAAACATTACTAGGGTATTTCGAGTTGTCCTTACTTTACAGGCTCCGTGATGGAGCCCATATTCCGGAATGATACGATTTTTTGTCTTTGAGTAGTTTCACAAAAGTTCCTCTCAAACAAAAATTTTAAAGATCGTCAGAAATTAAATAGGTGGTTTTGAGAGAGGAAGAATGTACCTTCATAATGGAAAGAAAGATGAGAGTGGACCTGAAGAAACCCCGAAGATACCAGCTGTCAAACTGACCTCTCAAAAAATCAGACATTTCATACTTGACGACCTAATATTTTTTGAGACTGTTGAGTGAAGAAAAGCATATTATACAGTTCAGAAACCTAAGTTGAGAATTCAGAAGTAATTTGGAAGAACTCAAAAAAATGGCTAATAGGCTAAATAAATCCAGCATAGTAGGATACTCTAATATTTCCGGAAATAATCATATTTGATAGTATTTGAAGCCTTTTTTCAGGAATTGTAGGGTCTTACCCTCAATCAGGCCAAGGGGAATTTCATAAATAGCAAAAGAAAAAGAAACATCAGACAAAGTCCAGAAAAGAGAATTACGCTCAATGACACTTGAACGAAACCGGACGACGATTTTTTGCGTGACGCTGCGCCGAATTACGTAGTTCACTGCACTCGCCCGGTGTTTAGGTCACTAACAAGTGTTTTGAACCACTACAAGTGTTTGTCGTACTGACATCAGCGATAAGAGAAAGAGTCCAAAAAGGGAAAAATAGAAAAACAGGAAAAGAAAGCCAGTGGCAATGAGCGGAAGATGAAAGAGAAATCGTCGCGAGGTGATCGACTGGAGCGATTAGACGACGCAGTGGCGGTGGCGGCGAAAACGACGATCGACGACGATTTGTTCGTCGTCGCCGAAATCGCCGCAAAACACTGGTTTTGCAATGTCTAAACGGGGGGAAAATTGTTGCACTTGGATTTTTATGGCAAAGGTCAGAGACGCAGACAAAACACAGCTCACTCTCTACAAATACTGCGCTATTTCCTCGTCTGACGAAGAAGAAAATTATGTAAACAGTGATGGTAATGTCATCGAGCATGAAAACATTCTTATAAGTGCAAATTTCTTTCCAACTTTTAGAGGACATGTTCGGTTACCCTAAATCACTGCTGGGATACAACTGTCGAACCCAGACGAGAGGACGGGGGGTTGGGGTGAAACGGGTAAGGGATGTAGTAATAAGAAAACTGTGGCCACAGCCGCGAAGAGGTACCTGGATCCTCATGTATCATTGAGATTACCCAGGGTAAACGTATCAACACCACACAAACATACCCATCGTTAGCGAGGTGTCGATACACTTAGCAAAGGTGATCACAACGATGCATCCGGCCCCTGACTGAAAAGGGTCCTAGGTAAGAAGTTACCAAATATTCCTTCGGGGTAACGTTACCAGAGATATAAATTTTAGAATTCAGAAATAATATTTAGGTAAAAAATCAATTTGATCAAATCAATTTAACCTATTTTCTCCTGAATTTTTCACTTCGTCTTTAGTATTGACACAAAATAGTACAGAAATAGAAAAAAGGAGCAGACCGGATGACAGAATAATAGCGGCAGCTTGGCAGGATAATAGCAGCAGGTGCTGTTAAATGCTAGTCTTAATTGAACTTTTCTCGACTATTTGGGAATAATTCTGTGAAAATGTAGCAGTTCTGGTAAAAATGCATTCATAAAATATTTTCAAGACAATTTCACGACGATATCAGCTGAATAGCAGCACATGCCGAGATCCAAAGAGAGGCTGTGGACGAAAGCCTATCTAAGGTAGTGGAGATCCTTCCAGACAGGCAGATCAAAATTTTTTTCAGGTATCATGGACATTATGTGGCGCTAGTAGTGGAATCCAGAGTTAGCGATGGTGAGAGAGACTCTCGCCATAATTGTATTCTTTTCACAGAAAAGAAGCTCCACCGGAGCAGCAGATGAGAATAGAATATCAGCAGCTGCTGCTCCGAGCTCAAGCACACACAGACACATACACAGACAAGTAGTGAAAAAGTAATAAAATTCCAGGAATAGAATATCAGCAGGTGCTGAAATAGAATGTTACTTTAGGGATAGAATGTCAGCAGCTGCTGGCCCAGTCCGGGAATAGAATATCAGCAGCTGCTGCTCTGAGGTTAAGCCCACACACAGACACATACACATACGAGTAGAGGAAAAGTAGTAAAACCAGAAAAGAAAACATCAGTAGGCTAGAATGGCCTTAAATCCGCATGGCAGTCTCTTTCCACCCAATCAGACTAGCAGAAACGGAATCGATCTATCACAAAGTTGTGCTAGTTGTCCAGCTAATTACATAGCACTGTTATTTCTCCCATATTTGGCTGGAAGTTGACGCAAATTTAGGCAACATACTATAAGGAATGGTAGTAAATAAATAGTGTCAGTTGTCCACACCACCACGCCCAAACGTACGCTCAAGTTAGTATAGAACTCGGCCAGTGACATTTAATTGCCTACAGTTTTCGCCGTTTACGCCCGCCCGTCGGCGGGCATTTCTCACAAGTTCGTCGAACGACCTCGAAATCGTCTTAGCTCCGAGCCAAATGGCGCCGTGGTGTGCACGAATTCAGTGCCAAATGTAGAGTGGGATACGGTAGTTCTGATCTACTAGGCAGTGGTGACGCCGTGGAGCTCACAGCTTCAGAATAGTGAGCAGGATGGCTACAAATTGGCATGCATGTAATAAAAATTGCATATAGGGAAGGGCCTGAGAAATAAATGGACCTAAATTGAGCGACATAATTTGTTAGGATACGGTAACAGGGATTACTGTACGTACGGCCAATAAAATTTCCAGGAAACAGAGCAGAGCGAAAGAAAAAAATCGACCAACTCACATTCTTCAGCATCTGGTAGATCGAGCATTGTGTATATGCTGTGCCAATCTGGAAGTAAAGTAATTACTGTAGTGATGCTGGCGGTCCCGAAACGAAAACACGATCGAGGGAAGGCCAGATAAGATGAACAAACGGGATATTAATTTCTAACTCGGAAAACTTCATGTAAGGAAAGAATTTTTCGGAAATTTCCAAACTTCCGTGTCTTCTAGGACAGTAGACAGTAACAACAGTGGAGGGGGGGGGGGGGGTAAGCAA
>JARK01001359.1:327510-350757 GCA_000688135.1 Ancylostoma ceylanicum | reverse complement strand
GGGGGGGGGGGGGAGTGGTTACAAAGAAATAAGAACTTTGCATCAGTATATTTTGATTGTTTACTTCCGTTATAATTTTTTTTCAAAATTATTATTAATTATTTAATATCACAGTTAATAATTTTGTTATTTTTACTTTCCCAGAAACGGCGGAGACCTAAATTTTCTCACGCCCCGCCCTCCCGCTCCCCTTCCCGCCCCTTTCTGTGCTCGCCACTGGAATTGGATGCTAGAACAGGAAGAGGAAATCAGCATGTGCTGCCTTTGTAGCCCCAGATGACCACGATTTTTGTGACATTTGCTAGAGTGTTTTTTAAAGCGTGCACAGTAATTACAAACATTTTTCAATCTTTCCCATCATCCGAGGTTAGGGCAGTGGAAATGGATAAAACATGAGGCGATCATTTAAAGGTAAAATTTATCCAGGACATTTTCCCTTGTCGGCCATGCTGGATTTTCCCCAGTGCAGCACTAGTGATCCCAAAGAAGAAAATATTCGAAAAAAAACTACGAAAATTGTAAACTTTTCCTTTTACTTTTTTTGCTCAGAAATGGGCAACGAGACAAACAGAAATTTTTAAGATTTTCTGCGTACTGTACAAAGAAATATACCGCAAAATTGCGACAAATACGGAACAAAAGGTGTGAAATCCACCAATGTGCGGTTTATCTCTGGGAGTGGCATGTGGACATAGCCTTTATCGGCTTCGTACCAGTTTCTCCACTCAATCATTGGTCGTTGACGCCGGCTCTAAGCCAGTTAGTGGATGTTTTTCTGGACTTGCTACTTAGCTACGAGTACATAAACGAATGGATGCAAAAACAAAGAATGAATGAATGAATGAATGAATGAATGAATGAATGAATGAATGAATGAATGAATGAATGAATGAATGAATGAACGAACGAATGGATGGATGCAAAAACAATGAATGAATGAATGAATGAATGAATGAATGAATGAATGAATGAATGAATGAATGAATGAATGAATGAATGAATGTGAATGAATGAATGCGTGAATGAATGAATGAATGAATGAATGAATGAATGAATGAATGAATGAATGAATGAATGAATGAATGAATGAATGAATGAATGAATGAATGAATGAATGAATGAATGAATGAATGAATGAATGAATGAAAAGATACGCCGTCAAATAGACGTTACTTCAGCGCAGTGCCCGAGCTATTCCCCTGGGTGACATCCTTATGATGGGAGGATAAATCGGTGCAGTATGACTTGACTAGGAAGATGAATCGTCGCCACCAGCGCTCACTAAAAAAGACGCTCCCTCCCGCTCCATTCACGAATAGCCCGGAGAATGGGAATACACAGGGATTTTTAATGGATTCGGAGGAAATTTTTCTTTTCCGGCGACGGGCAAAGTTTTTCCCGTGGAGCAGTGGTAAAGTGGGCGTGGTCGGCAAAAATTGCCCGGGGTTCAAACTATTCACTAAAATTTGATTCAGAAAAACTATCCATTGAACGAGGAATCAAAAATCAATGATTACGAAAAATTCATTTACTTCATGAAGCGATATCGGAAAATTTTCCAACTCTCTGTAGAGATAGGGGGGAGCTGATTTTCGTTAAGGAAAGTCTACTTCTGCGATGATGTTGGGCAAACTCCCTCAGAAATATCCATGAAAGTGGAAAATTCCATCCAATCGACAACGCCAATAGAAATAAGTCCAGGCCCCCTTGGATATTGACCTTTCTAAGGGTGAATTACTACACTGTACCAGGAGTAGTGCCCGATTCTTGCCAATTTGCCGGATTAAGAGGTCGATACTACCTATAGTGTAGCGATTACTGTCTCGTCTAGGACGCCGTAACGAACCAGAACAAGGGCGAATTGAAAAATTCCGTACAACTATGGAAAACGTCACTGGAAACTGGCAAAACTGCAAAAATCCGTGTAGAGACAGCCACGTGACATAAGAATAAAGCGCAGTAGGTGAGAAGAACAAAGACTGAGATTACGTCTAGGTATGCCAAACGGCCGAATTACCTAATCAGGGCGGAGATCACGGGGAGTACGGCTTGGCTGTGCTGCGTCTGAATATAAGCGTAATTGCCCTTCTAGTCTCGGTAATCCTCGAGGAGTCACCAGGAGCACTCGGATTCTGGGGCAATAACGGGAGTGATTCATGTGATTGCAAGCTAACAATAAGAAGGATAAACCAGTAAGTGGGTAAGTAATCCTCGAGACCTCACTTGCTGGATAACAACGGGACAGAAAGAGACTCTAGAGCCTTTAGGGCTTGAGGAGACGGGAGAGGTATTGGCAGGTTTTCTGGATGGTTTTTTTTTTGAAATTTTCAGCCCAAGGCTATTCTGCGTCATAGTTACCCTTAGTTCTTCTTAAGAATTTTTTGAAATAGAATTCCCTTTCTCTTGGTATGGATCGACATTTTCATTTGTCTGCATTATACTCGAGCATACTTTGATGGAACATTATTATTCTTGTGTGATCCCGTCCACTAACGATGACGAAATAACTAACTGCCTAATTATGAATTTTTCACAACGAGATTTTGCTGTAGAAACCCCTAAAAAATTCGCTCGACCGAAGATTCTTCGAAGATGACGTTCGCTGACTCTCCGGTAAAAGATATCCCTGTAGCGACAGGATTAAATCATTCCAATAGCATCTATTATTATTAATCGTTTATATCTATTGCTTAGTTTTTTTCAAAGGACGGGATTAAATCCTTAGGTTTCCTTTTTTCAGCGCTCAAGTTTGACAAAAGTCAAATCTCAAGAAAAAAAAAGAAAAAAAGGAAGAAGACAAGCAAGTTGTGGACAGGTAGATGATCTAAACAGCTATAGGTAAAAGTACAAAGATGCGTATGCATGCATGCGTGACGGAATCACACAGAAGAAAAAAGGAAACAGGATATTCTGATGACGACTAGAGCGTATAATACTGATGGAAACGAAAGAAGGGGACTGTGCCTGAAGAAGCCTTAGGAATGTGGTCGACAGAGTGAGTGGAAACGATAGCCTGGAATAAAAGAGGAAAGGGGAAGAGAGAACAGAGGGAGAGGATGAAGGAAAGCTAAACAAGCAGCGTGTATGTCCCTCTGTCCCTCATAGAGGAGAAATTTTTTCTTTTAGTCGAAATCAATTAGCGAAAAGGAAAGTGAAAGTCCCCAATTTTGGGTAAATGGACATTTTATGAAACGGAGGTTTGGCAGAAGCATGGGTTTGAACTTTCAGGAAAACCTGAGGCCGTGGAAAAGTGATCAAAGACCAAAATGAGTAAATATCATCGAAATAGACACATATCCTACTGACATACCAAAAAAACTGGACAACTGCCATGAGAGAAAACTTCTAAAGAGCCAAGAAGATGTACGAACTGTCGTACGAGAGGTAGAAAAAGGCGATGGCCTGGACTGGCATACATAATTGAGATTACACAGGGTAAGCGGGTCAACGCCCTCAAGGTGACCCCCGTATCTCAGGGAGATTCATACATTTACGCTGGGTAATCTCAATGGTGTACCCGTTTACCCTTGGTGATCCCAATGATGCATGGCAGTCCAATGGTTCAGTAAAGAGCGAAGAATATGAAAACAATGAATAAGTAACCAAAATAATCAAAGTTGGGGCATGGAGCCTGCGGTCAAGGGACTGAACGTCGAGAATTCCGAAGAGCTTATATATTTGACCCAGTGTGAAAGACATTTTCAAGATTTTGTAGAGATTTCCTTTTAAGACAAATGAATAAAAAATTCTGAAAAATAGTGTGTGGAATGACGCAGCCGAAAGATTTCAGGAATTCTCAAGTCCCATAGAGAGCTCCGAGCTCTCTATGGGACTTGAGAATTCCTGGGAGACTTTCTGGGAGAATTACTTTCTGGGAGAATTCACTATTGTTCAAGGGGAACCGATTATACGTGAAAGAGATCCTGCATAGTTGTGCAGATACAAGCACAAAACATAGACATTGTGTCCAGAAGTCGTAGGAGAATTTCTGGCAACCCTGTGGTATTCCAATGTTAGAGCCCCATCGCCAAGTGAACTGTGGCGTTTTCCCAGGAAGCGTTTTTCCCACCTGCCACGATGCCCATTGAGGACAACGTGTGCTAAGTGACACTTCATCCAGCCCAAACAGAAACATGTTCCTTTCCAAACAAAGCCGCAGCGACACGGCAAAGTACCAGCAAAGAACAGACGTCGAATATGCGCCGACGACGTGGGCGCGGTGGGCGGAAAACTGGCTGGGGTGTTCGCCCCGGGGACGGGGACACTTCCATTAACCCGAGGAATGCTCAGCAATGGAAGGACTTAATGTGTCTTGAAGGGAAGTCCACTCAGCTTATACGCTAATTTGCAGCTATGACGTCCACAATGCCAAGCCGAGACGACGGCGAAAGCGAACAGAAGGCAGATTAATCGAGGCTGATATCGCCTGTGCAGGGTTGATTAGCGGCCGGCGACACGCATAAATGATGCAAGCATTCTTTAGCCTTCGAATTATTGAGAATCGCTGATGGTGGGGAAAAACAAGGGGGAGGGGCGGATTGATGGGTTTAAAGACAGGCGGGCAGTCGCAACGATATTCAACGGTAGCGCCACGAGAAATGAGGTTCTGGAAAGGGAGAGATAATTGAGGTCAAACTCTTTTTAAAGAAAGAAGAAATGGCAATGCCCATAATATGGTCTTATCAAGAGAAAAAACAGACAGACAAACAAACAGACCGACAAACATATGGACAGGCGGGGACACAGACGAACAGATAAACAGACTGACTGACAGATGTACAGGCAAACGGACGTAGACTGACTGAAAGAGAGAGAAAGAGATAGACAGATATAGACAGAAAGACACACCCGGACAGAAACAGACAGGCAGAAAGACAGATGCAGACAAGATAGGCAGACCTACAGACAAACGACAGAAAGGCAGGCCGACAGACAGGCAGACGCAGACAGACGGACACAGACAGACGGACACAGACAAACAGACAGAAAGAAAGACAGACAGAAAGACAGACGGGCATACAGACAGAAAAACAGACAGAAAGGGAGACAGAGAGATTCGCTGATATGAGGACAAAGAGACACAGACCGATAGATAGAAACAAAAGGTGGACAAAGACAGACAGAGAGGCATACCCAGACAGAAATAGACAGACAGAGAGACAGACAGACAAAGAAACAGACACAAAGTTGACAGACAGAGAGACAGACAGACAAACAGACAGACTCAAACAGATGATCAGAGGAAAATACGCAGACCAGATACAGATGGATAGACGCAGACAGGCAGACAGACGGCCCTATAGACAGACATAGACAGACAGATTGACGTAATGAGACACGAAACACTGACAGACAGACACAGACAGACAGACACGGGCAGATAGACCGCCATACAGACATGCAGAGGCAGAGACACAAATATAAAGAGAAGCGCAGACACACAAATCTGATACAGATAGATGCAGACAGGCAGATGGACAGACTGACAGACAGAAAGACAAATGCAGGTATACAGAAAGGGACAGAAAAAAATAGACAAACACAGACACAACCAAGCAGAGGCAGTCAGATCGAAATACGGACAGACGACAGGTACAGAAATATAGACACAGACAGACAGACAGACAAATAGACAGACAAACGGACAGAAAGAGAGGCGGACATATCAAAAACTCTGAAAAAAGGGAGATAAGAAGGGAAAATCAATGCATGAGGGAAAATCAAATGATTGCTGCTCCATGCCTCACAATGGAAGTTGAATGGAGAATAGCAGAGTCGCCTTGCAGGTTGACAAGCGGACAGATGGTCAAATAGCGAACTGAATATGCAATGTGAATTGCACGGGGGCAAGTTTATTTAAACTTTCAGGGACGTTAGCATCAGAAACGACAGAACAATGAGTGAAGAGGCTTATGGACATTCGGAAGTGCCACTTGATATAGCTTCAAATGACAAACTGAAGTGGTGGATGCTGAAGATACAACCAGAAAAGGAGAAGAAGAATAACAACTTATTTATTTATGTACTTATTTTTTATTCTATAAGCATTAGATCATGCCACAGAAAAAAGAAAAACAGAAGGCAATGCCAAATGACGGCAAGGAACAGAAGATGTCGTATTCCTGCTAAATTTAGATAAAATCTACTTCGCTAACTAGTTACTCATACTAGAAGTCAGGAGGTCGTATTTCATTAGGAAATCACATGTTTTTTTTGCCGTTCGTGGTTTGGACTTTACTCTTTGATGTTAGCAAGCACGTGATAACCTTGAAAATTGTGATGATTTGACGTCATCGAGGATAATAAACCTGTTTTTTCTCATATCAAAGATACCGAGAAGAAGTAGGAAGTTTATTTAGAGCCATGATGAGACAAGAATGAGCGCGATACTGCGACAACTGTCATAAACGTAGAGCTAGCACATGTAAGGAACAGAATAGCTGAGAACCTAACGAAACAAGCAGCTATAGGGGTTTTCCTACCAGTTCAAGTGGACAATCTTCTGCCGCCCATCCCATATTGGCTGGGTTCCAGGGACATCCAGCAAAATGGAAGCATTCCCGCCAAAATTACTCAAGATATTTTCGTTCAAGGAATTATTTTGAGTTCATTACCCACTCAAAATTGGGTTTAGTTGCCTGCGTTTCAGTAGGTAGAACCAAACTGCATGTACATATACATTATCAGGATCTATCTGTTACCATTCCTGTAGGATTTAATGATCTCGTTTCGTCGTAATTCCTTGCAATTGGGAATTTTGAGACCGTGCATGGTATATTTTAAATTCTGTGAAATCTATGGAATTATCCAATTCCTTGAACCCTTTCAGAGGAAACCCAGTTACCCTCAGATCTGTGAAAAGAAATCGTGAGAATAAATCGAGATCTAAAAGCGGACTTTAAGAGAGCGAAATTTTGATCCTAAACAATGCAACAGGTACATATCTTCCAATTTTTCTCCATTGAAAACGGTCATTGTCCAAAAAAAAATCATGAAGGATGTGATAGTGATAGAACGCGGAATCACCGAAATCATGACATTATGATCGATCGAAACATGGCTACTCAGCCGTATCACCCGATTATCATGTGATATAACCGATTATTGTACTGGAACAGGAGGAAAACGTTTCAAATCCATCAAAAAATCTATTTACTGATGTTTCTCGCACGGTGAAGTCATAATTTTCGCTAGGATAGGTAAGAAAAAGGCCAGCTGCACCAAAGGGCAACACCAAGCCACTCCTAGCTAAAAGGGTACAGACATGAAGCAACGCCAATCCACTACTAGCTAAGGCAGGCCAGCCGCAGGGCAAAGCAACGCCAAGCCACTCCTAGCTAAAGCAGGACAGCCGCAGGGCGAAGCAACGCCAAGCCACTCCTAGCTAAAAGAGTACAGACATAAAGCAACGCGAATCCACTACTAGCTAAGGCAGGCCAGCCGCAGGGCAAAGCAACGCCAAGCCACTCCTAGCTAAAGCAGGACAGCCGCAGGGCGAAGCAACACCAAGCCACTCCTAGCTAAAAGAGTACAGACATAAAGCAACGCCAATCCACTACTAGCTAAGGCAGGCCAGCCGCAGGGCAAAGCAACGCCAAGCCACTCCTAGCTAAAGCAGGACAGCCGCAGGGCGAAGCAACACCAAGCCACTCCTAGCTAAAAGAGTACAGACATAAAGCAACGCCAATCCACTACTAGCTAAGGCAGGCCAGCCGCAGGGCAAAGCAACGCCAAGCCACTCCTAGCTAAAGCAGGACAGCCGCAGGGCGAAGCAACACCAAGCCACTCCTAGCTAAAAGAGTACAGACATAAAGCAACGCCAATCCACTACTAGCTAAGGCAGGCCAGCCGCAGGGCAAAGCAACGCCAAGCCACTCCTAGCTAAAGCAGGACAGCCGCAGGGCGAAGCAACACCAAGCCACTCCTAGCTAAAAGAGTACAGACATAAAGCAACGCCAATCCACTACTAGCTAAGGCAGGCCAGCCGCAGGGCAAAGCAACGCCAAGCCACTCCTAGCTAAAGCAGGACAGCCGCAGGGCGAAGCAACACCAAGCCACTCCTAGCTAAAAGAGTACAGACATAAAGCAACGCCAATCCACTACTAGCTAAGGCAGGCCAGCCGCAGGGCAAAGCAACGCCAAGCCACTCCTAGCTAAAGCAGGACAGCCGCAGGGCGAAGCAACACCAAGCCACTCCTAGCTAAAAGAGTACAGACATAAAGCAACGCCAATCCACTACTAGCTAAGGCAGGCCAGCCGCAGGGCAAAGCAACGCCAAGCCACTCCTAGCTAAAGCAGGACAGCCGCAGGGCGAAGCAACACCAAGCCACTCCTAGCTAAAAGAGTACAGACATAAAGCAACGCCAATCCACTACTAGCTAAGGCAGGCCAGCCGCAGGGCAAAGCAACGCCAAGCCACTCCTAGCTAAAGCAGGACAGCCGCAGGGCGAAGCAACACCAAGCCACTCCTAGCTAAAAGAGTACAGACATAAAGCAACGCCAATCCACTACTAGCTAAGGCAGGCCAGCCGCAGGGCAAAGCAACGCCAAGCCACTCCTAGCTAAAGCAGGACAGCCGCAGGGCGAAGCAACACCAAGCCACTCCTAGCTAAAAGAGTACAGACATAAAGCAACGCCAATCCACTACTAGCTA
Source organism: Ancylostoma ceylanicum (assembly GCA_000688135.1). NCBI lineage: Eukaryota > Metazoa > Nematoda > Chromadorea > Rhabditida > Ancylostomatidae > Ancylostoma > Ancylostoma ceylanicum. Next base: position 342,104 of record JARK01001359.1, on the reverse strand, counting down.
AGGCAGGCCAGCCGCAGGGCAAAGCAACGCCAAGCCACTCCTAGCTAAAGCAGGACAGCCGCAGGGCGAAGCAACACCAAGCCACTCCTAGCTAAAAGAGTACAGACATAAAGCAACGCCAATCCACTACTAGCTAAGGCAGGCCAGCCGCAGGGCAAAGCAACGCCAAGCCACTCCTAGCTAAAGCAGGACAGCCGCAGGGCGAAGCAACACCAAGCCACTCCTAGCTAAAAGAGTACAGACATAAAGCAACGCCAATCCACTACTAGCTAAGGCAGGCCAGCCGCAGGGCAAAGCAACGCCAAGCCACTCCTAGCTAAAGCAGGACAGCCGCAGGGCGAAGCAACACCAAGCCACTCCTAGCTAAAAGAGTACAGACATAAAGCAACGCCAATCCACTACTAGCTAAGGCAGGCCAGCCGCAGGGCAAAGCAACGCCAAGCCACTCCTAGCTAAAGCAGGACAGCCGCAGGGCGAAGCAACACCAAGCCACTCCTAGCTAAAAGAGTACAGACATAAAGCAACGCCAATCCACTACTAGCTAAGGCAGGCCAGCCGCAGGGCAAAGCAACGCCAAGCCACTCCTAGCTAAAGCAGGACAGCCGCAGGGCGAAGCAACACCAAGCCACTCCTAGCTAAAAGAGTACAGACATAAAGCAACGCCAATCCACTACTAGCTAAGGCAGGCCAGCCGCAGGGCAAAGCAACGCCAAGCCACTCCTAGCTAAAGCAGGACAGCCGCAGGGCGAAGCAACACCAAACCACTCCTAGCTAAAAGAGTACAGACATAAAGCAACGCCAATCCACTACTAGCTAAGGCAGGCCAGCCGCAGGGCAAAGCAACGCCAAGCCACTCCTAGCTAAAGCAGGACAGCCGCAGGGCGAAGCAACACCAAGCCACTCCTAGCTAAAAGAGCACAGACATAAAGCAACGCCAATCCACTACTAGCTAAGGCAGGCCAGCCGCAGGGCAAAGCAACGCCAAGCCACTCCTAGCTAAAGCAGGACAGCCGCAGGGCGAAGCAACGCCAAGCCACTCCTAGCTAAGGAAGGCCAGCCGCGGGGCAAAGCAACGCCAAGCCACTCCTAGCTCAGGCAGGCCAGCCGCAGGGCAAAGCAACGCCAAGCCACTCCTAGCTAAAGCAGGACAGCCGCAGGGCGAAGCAACACCAAGCCACTCCTAGCTAAAAGAGCACAGACATAAAGCAACGCCAATCCACTACTAGCTAAGGCAGGCCAGCCGCAGGGCAAAGCAACGCCAAGCCACTCCCAGCTAAAGCAGGACAGCCGCAGGGCGAAGCAACGCCAAGCCACTCCTAGCTAAAGCAGGCCAGCCGCAGGGCGAAGCAACGCCAAGCCACTCCTAACTAAAAGAGTACAGACATAAAGCAACGCCAATCCACTACTAGCTAAGGCAGGCCAGCCGCAGGGCAAAGCAACGCCAAGCCACTCCTAGCTAAAGCAGGACAGCCGCAGGGCGAAGCAACACCAAGCCACTCCTAGCTAAAAGAGTACAGACATAAAGCAATCCACTACTAGCTGAGGCAGGCCAGCCGCAGGGCAAAGCAACGCCAAGCCACTCCTAGCTAAAGCAGGACAGCCGCAGGGCGAAGCAACACCAAGCCACTCCTAGCTAAAAGAGTACAGACATAAAGCAACGCCAATCCACTACTAGCTGAGGCAGGCCAGCCGCAGGGCAAAGCAACGCCAAGCCACTCCTAGCTGAGGCAGGCCAGCCGCGGGGCAAAGCAACGCCAAGCCACTCCTAGCTCAGGCAGGACAGCCGCAGGGCGAAGCAACGCCAAGCCACTCCTAGCTAAAAGAGTACAGACATAAAGCAATCCACTACTAGCTGAGGCAGGCCAGCCGCGGGGCAAAGCAACGCCAAGCCACTCCTAGCTCAGGCAGGACAGCCGCAGGGCGAAGCAACACCAAGCCACTCCTAGCTAAAAGAGTACAGACATAAAGCAATCCACTACTAGCTGAGGCAGGCCAGCCGCAGGGCAAAGCAACGCCAAGCCACTCCTAGCTAAAGCAGGACAGCCGCAGGGCGAAGCAACACTAAGCCACTCCTAGCTAGAAGAGTACAGACATAAAGCAACGCCAATCCACTACTAGCTAAGGCAGGCCAGCCGCAGGGCAAAGCAACGCCAAGCCACTCCTAGCTGCAGAAGACTAGCCGCAGGGCGAAGCAATGCCAAGCAACTCCTAGCTAAGGCAGGCCAGCCGCACCACAAGACTCCACCACAATTAATTTCACGCCCTTCAATTACGAAAATTGCGGTGTTATAGGAACGACAATACCCTTGGCGCTCAACAGTTTAGAACTTAATTCTCTATACAATTCCACGGATACAACCGTTGAGCACTAAGTAACCTTTAACCACTACACACACCGTGAATAAACTCGATCACATTGTTAAAAATAAACTCGATCGTATTGCTAAACTTGAGGAATGTATATGATTGCAGAAAAATGCTTGGATTGCTAAAATTCCATCCATTATTATTCGCGGAAAAACTGCACACATTGAGAGAATTGACCCGAAAAGTATCACGATAGTGAACGGAAAAAAGGAGCCTTGTCTCGAAATGGAGCACTGGTGATTAATCAAGGTCTTTTAGTTCATTAACGATTTTCAACAAAAGTGAAAAAGAACCTGCATCAGCATCATCAAAAAGCCAGATTTGCGTGGAAATTCGGCGCACTATGAGGATACGTTTTTCTGAACGTCAAACATTCGAAATGTCGTCGAGTAATCATACCCTATCAATTATGGCAATATATTGAATCCTGTATATTCTTAAAATTTCCTGTATTCTGATTCCCAAATAATTTCGATATCCCAGAAAAAACGGATTTTACCACGGCGAATGCAGAATTAATTAAGAATTTCATCACATGGAGAAATTCTCAAGAAATTGCCACTAAATTCCGCCAATTCAATTTTTCATAGGCAATAAAGCCCTCTCAATTTAGCAGAAACATTAAAAGGTCGTAGATGGAGACATCGGAAGATGGGGGAAAGAAAAAAGTATGAATAGAAAAGTGATGGCATTAAATTTGAAGAATGTTTCCATTGCAATGAATGAAAACTTTCTGAAATACCGGATCCTTTTCCATCACATTCACAGAACGTGCAATCTATTTTCCCTTTTTTTTTGCTTTCAGCACTTTACCTGAGAAAAAGACGATATGATAGTGGAAAACTTCAACAACAGGGATGTCTACGGCTACCTATGACGTCACCGTTGAAGAGAACTCATAGTGGAATAAGAAAATATGTCGTTACGCCCGCAGCAATTCTCCGAGCTTCCGAATAATTCTCGCAACCAGGCAATAAAATTTCCAAATCGTTCAAAAAAGGACGTGCTGCTAAACCATGCAGAACCAAGCAATACAACGACAAAAGTGCCGGATCAGTAACCGACTACGCACGCATCGCAATACAGCGCCGGTCGAACAAGTGCGCGAGCGATCGTAACGTTGACGTCCGCAAAAAATGGGAGAGATCCGTGACGTCACCGCGCCGTAACTGGCTCAGCTCGTCGCCTTAAACATCGCCGGCGCCGCGGATCGGATAATGCTCGTATTGGGTCATCATCCGCGTTCCTTTGCTGGCGAGTCTCGTCGCCAGCGACAAGCCAAAAAAGTGACAATAAAACGCAAATTTGCTTAATTAAACCCACCCCATAAAACTACGGTAAATAGCCGCGCGGGCGGAGCTTCAGCGCTTATATCCGCCAATGAGATTAGCTGTGCACTACCAGGGCAACTCCTGACGCTATTAATAATGAGATTACGGTGCAAATCCGTGAATTTCCAGCGACTATCGCGAAACTCACTACGCCACCCTCCGTCGCTGATGTAATTACGGTGATTACATCGTAGAATTAACCCAAAAAAGCACGCGGTATCGATGGTCAAGGTTATGAAACGGGAGCAAAACGGGTGGTAACAGAAGGATTTCAGTGGGGTAGGATTGAAAACGCAGTGAGGAACGAAAAAAAGGGAAAAAATATTAGAAGGATGGAGAAACAACAAGTTTCGCGTTCGGCTAGTAGCGATTTTAAATATTTACATCCCAAATCTCACAAACGGATGTGGAAAACTAGTCAGAACTAGTTATGAAGCACGCAGTGCTACTATTGCATCATGGCTTATTCAATAGCACCGCAGTGATTATAGTAGATTCGTGACAACCGATCATATTGATATTTGTGACAGTTGACCATACCTATACTGCCACGAAATATTTTATCAAACACAGAAAGAATGTCATAGTTTAATGATATGAGGCAGAGAAGGGCCTCTAGCTACTGCATCTTGGATTCTTCAAAAGCAGTGCACTAATCAAAGATTTGTGACAGTCGGTCTTGACATTTGTGACAGTTGACCACATATGTACGTATTATAACGTAATATTTTAACAAACACAAGAAGAATGTCATTGTTTAATGAAGAAAACGCGTGAAACGATCTCTAAGAGAGTTCAGACGAAGACATGGTCAACTGTCACAGATAAAATTCGCCCAGAACCAGAAAATTTTTGGAAGGAAAGCCATAAGGGAACAAAGTGAGCAGACAACTGCCACAAGTGCTCAGAATCCTGAGAATGACGAACTATTAAAAAAGAATTTGTGACAGTTGACCATATCAGTACTGTTCCGTAATATTTCAAGAAACACGAAACGATTGCCATAGTTCAAAGATAAAATACGTTAATGGATCTTTAAGGGAGCTCAGACGAAAAAATGGTCAACTGTCACAGTCACAGCTCAAATTGGTCCAGAAGGTTTGTTTAAAAGAAGGCCACTTGCGGACAAAAGTGAGCGGACAACTGTAACAAATGTTCAGAATCCTGAGAAGGAATGACGAACGATCAGAAAAGAATTTATGACAGTTGACCAATATTGTTATCAATATTGTTCCGTAACATTTCGAGAAATACGGAAAGATTGTCATAGTTCAATGACAAAACGCGTGAAACGGTCTCTAAGGGAGTTCAAATGAAAACATGGTCAACTGTCACAGGTCGGGTCGGCTTATAACCAGAAAATTGTTGGAAGGAAGGTCACGTGCGAATAAAAGTGAGCGGACAACTGTCACAAATGTCCAAAATTATAAGAGGCAGTGAAGGACCCTAAAAGTAAAGAAGACTGGAAAGGTAGGAGTGTAGTACAGTGAGCAGGGGATTTATTTCACTATTTTAAATTTTATTCAATTTTCTATTCAATTTTATTTGTGAATCTTCTAAACCACTAAGTATTATTAACTATTACTTTTATCAACTCTATTGTCACTCTACTTTTCTTTAACAAGTGCTGAACCCCACTGCTTTATTGCCCAGTTTTGGGAGCGGTCTGGGAGAGGTCACACGGACAACCGTCACAGGGATGTTCGAGATGTGCAGGCACTTTAAAGAGGCCAATCCAACTATGCATATGCATATTTTTCTGAGTCCTCACTTGACGAAACTTCAGGGAGTACAAGGAGGGGAGAATAGAGACACACCACATTCTATCACACATCCAGGGAATTTATCCAGATTCGAGAGAAAGGGGTCACGAAAAAGTGAATCAAAATGTCACAGCTGATCTTGTCATATGTGCCGGAATGACAAACGCGACAACGAGACAAGGAACTAATCCCCTCTCACCAGACCATCTGTCATTGTTCATCCAGAAAAACACATAGGAAGTTGATGTGCTGTTAAAAACACTGTGGAAACATCGCACTCATGGCGTTACGGATCGCTATAACCTCTTCGATATCCTGGAAAACGAGTGATTCTCTGGATACCACGTGAACTTCTTTACTCTGTTAATTTTAAACCGGCAGTTTCCGCTTGATTTCTGGAAAACTTCGTGAAAATCGTGTTTTTCGCAAAATTCCGCCGGTTTTCGGGTGAATTTCGGCTGAATTTCCTCTTAATTTCTTCTAAATTCCGCCTATTTTCCCCCAGGATTCATCACGCTTTTTCTTGGAAAAAAGGCAGAGTTTCCAAGGATTTCAGGCGGGAACAGCTGGTGCGAAATCCCCAGAGCTTAGAGTTAGTCAATCTGACCAGTTAGGATTATTTTTTCACAAGAAACTTTCAGGGAAATTCCCCAGAAACGTTTCCTGTTCTAGCGGATATGAATCCAGGAAATGTCAAATGTGATACATTACTTTGTGCAAGTCTAGGAATAGCAGGATCCAAGAACTTTCCCGGGAATTTGCTCAACTCACAAGGGAAGGATACTTGGTGGCCGTGGCCATTCGTGATGGGATGTGTACTACCATATGCAGTTTTTGACGCTGATCTCGAATCCATAGCCCAAATTTCCTGCGGGCTCCTGTGTAGCGAGTTACACCTATTTCTTTTCGCTCAGATGTAATATTCCGTACTCTTGTATGGGCCAGGCTAACCCTAATAGCTGCATTATCGTCCTAAAAATATTAAGGGCTTCTAGAAGAAATAAGAGCCTTCCTAGTGCCCTGCAGATGCAGCCGCCTTACCTTACTTTAAGCTCCTATATGAGAACAGTACTCAAAGTCAGTGACTGACTCCCTCATGGCCTTGCATGGGAGCTTAAATTGGGGTAAGGCAGCTGTATCGGCAATTCACTAGCAAGAACCATGTTTCTTTCGAAACTATTCAACATTTTGAAGACACTGAATCAGCTACCAAGCATAGCCTGGGGCCAAAACAAGAGCAAATTGCATTACATGTGCGCGGAAAGAAATGGGTGTAACTCACTGCACAGAACCCCGCAGGAAATTTGGGGTACGGATTCGAGATCAGCGTCAAAAACTGCATATGACAGTACACATCTCATCACGAATGGCCACGGCCACCAAGTATCCTTCCCTTGTCAGTATTAATCCAAGCTGGGCAAAATTTTTGTCCGGAGATTAAGAAACTGGAAGCAGGATCCCAGCTGGGAATTTCTTCCATTTATCATGCGGGGAAAACTATTCGTTCGTTTGTCATGCTATTATCATTAGCAGGCAATATTAATCCATAAAATTATCGGAAGAAGTTTGTGTTCATCTTTATCTACTCCTTAGCACATCCTTGACACATCAAAATAAGTAAATTAGCAACTAATCAAATGAATAAATAAATAAATAAATAAATAAGTAAGGATCAATATAACTCACATTCACGTAAACGCACACTCGATCAGCTCTGTAACTCCCTTGTATGATCGCTGGGAAGCGCTTCCCCCGGCAATTACCAGTAATCCTAACAACGTACCAGGCTAAAATAACGCTGTACCAGGCCGGATTCATCCTAGATTCCCATTAAAATTCGATATTTCCAATATGAAGTGGATTTTCGCATTCAAAAACAATCCACGCGCAACAGCACATTGATGAATTTCTGTTGTTTACATATACTCAAAATTTATTGATTTGGCTACTGATAAATTTCAAAATTAGTGCTGGAGAGATATCCAAGGCCAGCATGCCGATATATGGATGAAGAGCAAAAAAAATGGCTGATATTCGTTCGATAAAGCTCCTCATTTGAAGGCAAACAAATAACCTAAAATTATGGACCTTCAACAGGTATAGGTGCAGACGGCTCTTTTGGAGTAACAATTAGTCAGTACCTACGTATCTCCAGAAAATCAAGGATTGTAATGTTTTTGCACACTCCATAGCCGAAAACATTATTTGCGAGACATGCAACAGGAGATAGTGATCTCCTTCTCTGGAATTGAAGGCACGATCCTATAATTGCATTGACATCTATGGTTACAACAGGAATGAAACTGTAGATAACCTACGCTAACTTCAAGGTGTTAGTAGTAGCTAATTGGAAAAAAATAAGAAAATCTGGATTTTAAAAGTGAATGAGCGGAGCGGTTTCACCACGTTGAAAAACAGCGCGGAGAAATTGTGCTAGATGTCCTTTCCTTGTCCACAAATGCCTGCATACGTGGACGAATATTCAGAATGTATGCGAAGTGCATGCGGATATTATGACAAGGTGTAAAAAGCACGAGTGTCATATTCCAAACTCAAGGTTGGTAATCATTACAAAATTAATTTTGCAGAACCACTGTTAACTAGAACCAAGACCATTTACCAAATAGGGAGAAAATTCTGAAAGTACTTCAGATTTACTAAGATTTAGATGAAAATACGGAAATCCCTGGAGGAAAACCGCAGAAAAAGCGTAGCATTGAGGACAAAAGGAGCCTTCCGGGCAATAGATCTGGATGCTGGAGGGAACTCGGCGTTGTCCAGAAGATTTGAACGTTACCAGGGAAATTGCAGCAGAACAGCTTCGACATGAGCATAGCGCTGTGCAGGAAGCGGTCAAGGACAAAAAAGGAAGAAAGTGGGAGCGAAAATGGCTATTTTGCAATAAGAAGCGTCTGACTAGCACGAAATCCAGGAAATTCTAAGAAATTTCGTGCAGAGAGTACGCCTGAGAAATGTCTATGCCACTCTGAATAAGAACAGAACAATAGATGAATAGTATGGAAATTCTGTCCCTCTACAAGAGGTTCAAGTCATCTGGGCCTGGGTGCGTAACTAAAGTTACCCGGGGTAAACATGTTAACGATTGTGCTAACGATAGGTAAATTTGTGTGATGTTAGCACGTTTACCCTGGGTAATATCAACGATGCATGGAGCCTACGCTTACATTGTCATAATGCATCTTCAAACGAAAAAAACTTGAAACACGGGGAAGAAAAAGGAGTAAGAGGTGCCCTGGATCCGTGCCAAAAATTCGAAAGAGGTGCGCAAGGGAGCACGGCGGGCGATCACTGGGGACAACAGAACTATTGATGATCTACCTTACGGCATTGACCATATTTATCCATCTTACGGTAATCTTTCGAATATTATCATGGTATTTAGTTCTAGTATTTCCATGGGTAATTAACCCCACAATAATTTGATATAGGTATTTCCGATCCATTGGTCATAATACAGTTCATTTTCAATATCGCTCAAATAACTGTGAAATATGCAGGATTGAACCCTGTTAACACGGTAGTTAAACTTTTGACCGAGTAGGTTTACTGCCAAACCTGAGTAAGAAAATCTCTGGTAACTCTGAACCTAACCAAGACGGATACTAAGACGAATTCGCTGGTTATTAAGCTGCGGTAGGACCGAAGAAGGACCGAAGAAGCAAGCCGATCTGACGGTCCGTAGCCTGTACGGAGCAGCTCATCAACGGAGAGAAGCTAATGATAATGAACGAACTTCACCAACCTCCGGAAGCACATCAGTAAACCGGAAGTTATCCGGACCTACGCCTGCCAAGGCTCTTCTACTCTAGTTCTTGCAAAGTTTGTTAGAATAGCTGTTGATCGGTGAGTGTAAGTGCGAGGCGAAAAAGTCGAACTGCTTCTGCGCCAAGTTTACTACAAAAACCAGTCGAACAATTGTTGTAAATTGGTTCCAAGACAGCGCATTACAATGCACTCGTCAATCGAGCAGGTTTTGTTTCAGCAAGAAAAGTTTAGTTTCCAGTTAGTGCCGCTATGACGGGGCTGTGGAAAAAGTCCCGGAACAATGCGATGGACTCCAAACAGTAGGCTAGTTACGCTTTTCACAAGTACCTGGGAAAAATAATTAAAGGGCAATTTAAGGTTTTTGTGATCCTTTGTGACTGAACCCGATTACTAGTTAAGATTTCGCAACTCCTAATTATTTTGAGTTAAACAGGTTATCAAAATTGAAGGGTCCATTAGGGGTTATGAACCAGGGATGTGCGGAAGTAAATTCTCAAATCCCGTAAAACGTAAAACGCTTAACGGATGACCAAAAATGGCCAAAAAACGGAAAGCGTGAAACTGAAAACGGAAAATCTCCCACACATACCTGACTATAGAGCCATGCAGAGCAAAAATCATAAAAGCTCCATCGAAGAACGGGCCAAACCCCCCGACATTTTAACAGAAACTTTTTGGATTTTTGACTCATACAACCCTCAATTTCGCCAATCCAGAAATAACCGGAAAAGGTCAGATAACATCACACATCCTTGCCCATTGGAATTTCCAGAATTCCTCACTTTTCCCAGCTTCCACCTCAGAACTTCCGCTTCTGTTTATTTATTGTGGATCAATTACAGTGAACTCCAAACGGCCGTAGACAAGGCGCGGGACCGCGACGCGGCGTTCTTGGGCAGAGACGCAGTGACTCTGCACGCTGGCTCTGATTGTCTGCTGCGGCGTGACACTCGAGTTCTCTGCTGCTGGCAGAATCAGACAACCAGAGCCAACATGCACGGTCCACGTGTCTCTGCCCAAGAACGCCGTGCCGCGGTCCCGCTCCTTGTCTACGGCCGTTTGGAGTTCACTGTAGATGATGTAAACAATGTTAAGTACAGTATCCAAGTCCTGGGCTAAGATGCTCCTGAATGCCATATGAACTCCTGTACAGTGACTATTTTTGCAATGTTACCTCATTTTGATCTCTCACTTAAATTTTAATCAACCTCATTTTGAACCAACCCTCAGTCAACCAACCTAAATTTAGTCAACCTCATTTAACCTTATCGTAATCACTCTCACGGTAATGCTACCGTAGTTGCCCCGCAAGGAAACTAGACAAGATGATCTTTACATACACCTACTGCATATTTCCCAGCAAATCCCGGAAAATCGCTAGCAAAAAAATCCGAAAAAATTTTCCCTGACGTGGAAAAGACAAAATATGAAAGCCAGGGAGCGAAATACGTGGAATTTTCAGACTTCTTTTTACCAAAAACCACTATTAAACTATTGGTTTTGACAATAAGGTGAGCATAGAAGCAGAGATAGAGGAAGAAAAAAGAAAATAATGAGAAAAAGGCGGGAAATGTGGGGAAAATATTGGAAAGGATAAATTTCTGGAACACCACAACAGAATGATATAACAGCTGAGAAATGAAAATGTTCGCTGAGAGCCTTAATGAATTCTGGCTGGAGCAAAAGTCTTTATATTCAAGGAATCTATTCTTTTAGCCACTGAAGGAACAAAAAACGAAAATCTACGGAAAAAATTGTCAGAATCCTCATTGGAATCTATTCTCGACAAAACAAGACTTCAAAAACTTGCTTGATAACCTCGCCTGAAACTGGAGGAGCTGCCAGATGAAATTCTGGATAATTTATCCAGAAATGATGGGTATATGTTAAACTTCTTGTATGATTTTGGTCTTCCAAAGTATAAAAACCTAGTAACACCATTTATCCAACACCTATATGTTCCCTAGGGCCCAAACATAGTAAGCAAGACACCCTAAAAAGGGAGAAAGATAGCAGCGCTTCGGTGGTGGCGCGGAAAACAGGTTGTTTTTCTCAACAACGATCTTTGCGCCAATGTTTGCACCTTGGAACTATGTCAGTGTGTAGTTTAACTTCCACATGGAAGCAAGATTGGGACTTTTTATGGTCAAAATCAGCAATGGGATGACCTTTCCAAATCTTCCCCAAGAAAAAAAAAACGAAATAAAAATAACAAAATCGAATTAGTGAATATTTTGCCGTTTCAGATTTGATAGATAAGCTGCTTCAAGGGGAAGACGGAGATGTTTTGATGACGTGTGAGCTGAGGCTACTGAACGGAAGTGTGGATTTGTCAGCCCATGGATTGCCCGGGGAAGTGCTAGATGTCCGGAGATGCGCATGGAGAAACTGGATCAGGGGTTGGTTAGTAGTGGGGCGATTAAGTGATAACGGGTGACCCGCTGGCGACGTAACAAACGTGGGTATGCAAACTTGACGGCCCTAAGGGTTCTTTACCAGCACATGACGTTTTTTTTACGAAGTCTATATAAAAATAGTTATTCTAGGACAAATGCCATGATCCTGGGGAGAAGAGAACCCGAGAAAGTTCCCGAACTGCCTACAACCCTAATTTTACATATTCTACATGCACTCTACGAGTAATTCGATGGTATCACTCCAGGATGAGCCAGAGGTATCCGAGATGATAGATACTAGGTTACTAGTTAACGCGAAGTTTCTATTTACTGCCATTACTCTCAACAGTCAGCTAATCCTCGCTGTGGGAATTTGGAGACGCAATATTTCTTTGTGGGTGCATTTTTATTTATTTACTAATTTTTATTAATTTATCTATTTATTTACTTGCTTATTTATTCGTTTAGTTATTGGTCAGATGCTCTCGCTTGCTTGCCTCAGACTCATACCCACCCACCAACGTCTAACGTGAAAACTCGTCCTTGGTAGCCTTAAATGCTCGCACGTGCAGCGTCAGACTGAGTCTAAAGGGCAGTTTATACTTTTATAAATGCGCGCACTCGACGCGCGTGCGTCCACCTGATGAAGGATAAGACCCGTCGCAGCCCTGTCGCAGCTCAGACGCACGCGTCTGCGGCCTCGCGGTGGCCGCGCACTATTTTCAGCTAGGATTTACATGCCGTACTGACCGGTCTACGTGGATTCCTCCTTCCTCTCGCGCGAATGGATGCGTACGTCAGACGTGCGACTGGCGCGCGCAACTAATATATACTGCCCAGAACCAATCGAATGTTATGGAATTTTTTTACGTAACCATTATGCGATGATATCACAGATAAATTAATTAAGTCTCACTTAAACAAACAAATAAACGTTCGTCACAACTTTTTAGTGTAATAAATAAATAAATAAATAAATAAATAAATAAATAAATAAATAAAAATAACTGTCTTCATAGTGAAAAACCATAGGGTTTTCTGAAAATCTAAAACTCTATTTAAATGACGTGAGATCCAGGACTTCATTCCACAATTTCTCTTTCTGAAAATAATCTCTATGAGATGGAAATTCCTCGAATAAGGTGAATATTCCACGAATGCGGGAGCCAGGCGAGAACTGGTCCCCGAGACCTGCTTCCAGAGTATGATCGCTTTAATTAGCTCTGTTTGGGAGGATCCAATGAAATAGAGCTCCCAATCCTGAATCGAGATACAAGAGAAGGGATTAGATTCTAAGGTCGCTAGAAAGCGATGAGAGAGGTGCGTGGGGACCAGTTCTCGCTTCTCAGATTTCTTCACTCGGACAAAAAAAATGCTATGGGAATTTGTTGATAGTATTCTATGGTTTTTAAGAGGCCTTCTTATAGCTCGAGCTAGGCAAATTAATAATTTGTCGAAATGGATTGATTTTTCTCTTGGATCCGGGCCAAAAATCAACAAGTCAACAACTCTAACCGCTCACTAAGAGTGATTCAGCTGTATTATCCATTATTCTTAAAAATCAAATGTTACGTGAGTGTTCCTCACATTTTCCGACTTATTGATTTTTCTGAACAATTTTTTCCGGATAGGAGAAAAAAACACGTTTGCCTAGCCTTTTAATAAGATACTACACTAACTGGACATAAATCTTTAAAAAATCAATACCTACCAAAAACATTCATCCGCCTTGAATCTCGTGGTCACGCTGAGTCTACTCCATAAAAAGATAAAATCAATAGCTATCTTCCACTTATATTTTCCCATAATCTGTAATGGTTACCCTTCAAATTTTGGTGGTAAAACTATTTAAAAGTACCACCGATCACGGAGCTACAGTAACTCTTCCGAATACGGTACTTCTGAGCTCTTTTGAACAACTCGTCAAAAAGTATCCTTTATACAATAGTTAAACACATAAAAGTCACATTCATAAAATTATTATCATAGCATGTGATTGTCACGTGGAAGAGTGTGCTGATACGGACCGGTAGTAACTGCACCACACCCAAACTACAGTAACCAGAAAATTTCACGACCCATAAGAGACTGAATATTATGCCATACGTACAGCGCGCATTACTACCGTTCCAGGTGTGATCCATACTGATCGTGTGTTCAACATGTTTTTACACGTCTCTGTACAACAAATAGCACGTATGCGTACGTAACATTGCGTGGCAAAAACGCGCGCGGACAACTGTTACATATATGGGAACTGTGGACGGGGGCGTGGTCTCCACATCACAGAGTGTTCAGTTGATCGATCATCTCGTCCAAAAACATCGTTATCTTGTCCATCGACGCAGGGCAATGGCTTCGCTGTAGATTGTCCTGAAGATACATGCGTATGTAACAGTTATGGGGCGCTTCGATGGTTCGATCGATAATCGATCGATGCACCACCATAACGATAAGAAGAGTAATCAATGGAGGATTGACTTACAAATACGAATTTGCGTTTAGCTGGGACACTGTCCAGGTCGAGGAGGACATCAACGTCGATATCGACGCCCTGAAGACAACCGATCGATAGCTATTGATTCTATACAAATCAATATCAGCAAGAACGCATTTACTTATGAGTAATTTAGCATTTTCCTAGGATAATTTTTTGGTTTACTCATTTTCAATGATATTCCATCAATGATACTCGCTTACTCCTAAACTACTACTGCTTTTGAACTATTTTGAAATTTTTAAAGGTAAGTTAACAACTAGAAAATTGCCCAATGCTTCAAAGAGTAAAAAAACAAAAGTTTTTCATTTTTTAATTTTTGTTCCCATTATGATCACATGAATATCTAAAAAAATAAAATTTTTGTCATCTTTCTGCCAACCAATGTGCCTTTATGAATATTATGAATTTTGGGACGAGCACAAGCCTAACAAATCCTACACCCCCCCCCCCC
>JARK01001359.1:315891-327176 GCA_000688135.1 Ancylostoma ceylanicum | reverse complement strand
GCATAGGCCCAGACTTTCACAAGGGCGCTTCAGAAAGGTTCAAAACGTCCATATCAGCTGATTGCATCTCTACATGCTAGAATTGGTGACATTCCAGATCCTTATCAAAGATGTTCAAAAATAGCTGCTGTTCCATGAAAAACTCACATTATTATCGTTACCGTTGAACAGCTTCGCAACCTCGGCGTCGATCCAGTTTTCAATCTGAAAATGGAATTTTCTAGGAAATTATCAGGAGAGACACAAAGTTTAAAAAAGCAGTGATGCAATGAGCTAATTTGTTGATAGGTAAATGCTTATCGTACAGAGTGACAGTCCTCGTACGATTTTTAATGTTGCAAAAACTCGGCGTACTAGGGAAATATGTATAAGTAAAACAAAACAGGGATATGGCAAGTGAATTATTTCAGAAAAATACTCATCAGATCCCTCTTGCTAGTGTACCAGAAACGGAAACGACTCGCAGGAGGTTTGTCCATGGATATCAAAACCTTGTCATCAATGCCTTTCCGTGTCTTCTCTAAGGGAATCATTAGAGTTTCCATTTTGGCGAACGCTTCAGCGGCACCTTTGCATTCCGAATTCCTAACAATAAGGCTTTGGGAACTGAATTTAGACTACTAGGGTCTCGAAAATTCTGTCGATCACGTCGAAATTCCAAAAACCAAAGATCAAAAATTGATTGGCATAAATAGCAACAGGATCTATGAGATTGTATTGGTAGCGCATATTGATGTACAGGGAACGTCAATCACGATTGCCACTCCTGCGGCCTGGGCGCGCCGCAACATCCACGTGGCGCGGACGAGGAGATAGAGATGTTGAGTGTTGCCTCGCACGCGCCACGTGGATGTTGCGGCGCGCCCAGGCGGAGGGAGTGGCAATCGTGATTGACGTTCCCTGTAGTAAAAACTAAAGGCTAGCCTATTCGAAAGCGACAATGGTTCACGTGAAGAGCTCGTGATTTCCGCATGCAAATCTAAGTATCTCTACCGTACCTTCATTCTTTTGCGAATAAGCATCATTTGTTGCTTGCCGTACTTCATCGTTAGCACTCGATTGCGTTCTTCCTAAAAAAGTAAGTCACTTAAAAAAACAAAAATCTGAACATAAATTTGAAATAATTGTGAAACTAGAATCTATAGAGTGGAAAGCCTACAAATTTCTTTTCCCTTCTCCTTCTTTTCTTACCTCTTCTCGGCTCTCGTAATAATAACTAAGGAAAAATCTTTTCGCAACTTCGTAACAGAATAAATTTTCTAGAAAAAACAGTCACTTTAAAGGCAGCACCCGCGGAAATCCTCGACTCGGAGCTGATGTGCGTGTGGTGAAGTACAGACTCAGTACATCATAAATGTGAAATGAACGCAAACAATAATGGCTTACCTGCAGAGAAAATCGAACTGACGTCGTGAACCCGCCTGGCCGTGTTCACGCCTGTACGAGTTTTCCCCGGCTCAAAGCGTCAGCTAGAGCTATTGCGGAGCATGGCGTAGAGCAGTATATGTAGGGTAGTGTATGAAATACACACCATCCATAGGATTTCGTGGCGTTGCGAGCGTATACCCTCAGCGGAAAACTCGTCCGCGCTGTGAACGCATGGAAAACAGCGCCTTCATTTCCCGTCTTCCGGCGTGTTTCACGCTGTTTCATCACTGCCCATGAGTTCATCGTCTCTGATAACCTCAAAATTCAACGAAATCTCAAACATGAAAATTTCCGCGGGTGCTGCCTTTAAAGGCAGCACCCGCGGAAATCCTCAACTCGGAGCTGATGTGCGTATGGTGAAGTACAGACTCAGTACATCATAAATGTGAAATGAACGCAAACAATAATGGCTTACCTGCAGAGAAAATCGAACTGACGTCGTGAACCCGCCTGGCCGTGTTCACGCCTGTACGAGTTTTCCCCGGCTCAAAGCGTCAGCTAGAGCTATTGCGGAGCATGGCGTAGAGCAGTATATGTAGTGTAGTGTATGAAATACACACAATCCACAGGATTTCGTGGTGTTACGCGCGTATACCCTCAGCGGAAAACTCGTCCGCGCTGTGAACGCACGGAAAACAGCGCCCTCATTCCCCGTCTTCCGGCGTGTTTCACACTGTTTCACCATTACCTATGAGTTCATCGTCTCTGATAACCTCAAAATTCAGCGAAATCTCAAACATGAAATTTTCCGCGGGTGCTGCCTTTAAGTGTGTGACTAGATAACCATTCAAAGTTTCTGACAACAAACTTACGTACTTAGGCTTAACCTGTAGAAGCGCATCATTTACAACGAGTCTTTGGAAAAGCAACGTTCATAACTCCCAATTCGACTATTTATGTATAACAATCCGGCAGTTAACTTTTATCTTATAGCGGTTGACTAAGCTTCAAATAAGTAAACAAACAAACAATTACTAAAATTGGCACTCAAACACTCCTAAGGCTGGTTATAAACAAAGAAAGTTTGCAACTCCCATACCTTTTTTGGACATCCTTTCTGAAAATCGTTCCATAGCTCTCAATGCCAAAGCTTTGACAACCTAATTTTTCTCAAAAAGTGACAACTTTATAAAGGTTTCGCAGGGAAAACTCAATTACTTTAGCCTGGTTTTCGCTTTGGATACTACGTCAACGAGAAAAACCCTGGTTATCCCCGAAGAAGCGGCGACTAGCCACTTCTCACGTCACGTACTCAAATTTGCCGATGATCTCATGACAAGTGCCTGACATCATCTCGGGATCCCCGCGCAGCGATGACTTCGCGGTTGTTTACTACAAGGTAAAACAGCAAAAAGTACAATTTACCCTAGGAAAACAAAGCATAAGATGAAAGTTAAGTGGAGAATTTCCCTGGATGAGAAGTAATTGGAATAAAGGTAAGATTACACTATGAAAATCTCTTTGGGTCTTCAATCTCAGTGTATCTCAGTGCAAAATTTTCAGTGTTTTTTCTCAAATTTTCCGCTGCGAGCCACTCTGGTTGTCTCCCATCAAGTTATCTAATCATTTTATTTTTTGTTAAGTTTGCAAATATAAACTAGCGAGCACGAGAATTTCACAGGCTGATGATTATTACAAATTTTTACATTTTTTATGTGCATATGAACCATCATATTAAATAACAATTATCTGAGTCATTTAATTATTTATTTATTTATTTGTTACACCGGAAAGGGTGTGCCGAACATTACAAGATATATCGACTTAACTGATGTATTTACTTAGTAACCTAATTATTTGATCGATTTGTTGTTCTAGTTTACACCCCTTTCTTTAAATTAACTTCCGTCCCATTTATCAAACTACCCGTCAAATATCCAAAATCTGCACTATTTTTAGGTACCCCTAGTTGGAGTTACTCGCTTCAGGATATTTTTTGCAGCTTTTTTGTGGTGAATTGAGCTAGCCACATCATTCCATAGTGAGCCCAAGGAAAAAAGGGTACAGGACCCGGATAATTCCATAAGCATCCCTAGCCAAGCGCAACTTTGTTTTGAGTCACATCTGCACACCATACTGGGGAATATGCTATTTACCCTGGAATTTTGCGAAGACCTGAACGAAATCCGTAATCGCATAACTCGAAAATAACCATAATTATGGCTTCACGCCACATTTCAAGCTGCAAATGCTCACACATCTACGATCCCTCCATCCTACAGATAGGACGCAATTTTGTGGGAAAATACTCCCTTAGGAACACTATTCTCGGCTGACAAAGAGCAAATCTTCCTCATGCACATACTTCCTGACAAGTTCCCATGTACTACGACAACTTCCTTAGCAGCAACATCCTCCTCGGAGGATACATTGCCCACATGAAGGACTACATCTCACACAGAGTCGCACACCACATTGCTCATTGGATCTTGAGGCGCTCCCCAGGGACGACCACCAATGAACGAGCGAGGAGATTTGTGTACGAGTTGTTCAAGGATAGCATCGGCGTGGGAAGTTTACGTGCGGGGCTAAATATAGCGCCACAGAACCAAATATAGCCCGCCGCGTTGACGTGGGCGCTATTCGATTTGACATGGGGGACGAGCATGATGATTGAGTCCCACGCCTCATTCAGTCAGAAATTATAGCGGTTACTTGAGGAAAACGACTAGGAAATAGGGTGATGTTTGATCGCTAAAGTATGGATGGATGAGAGGATGAATGAATGAATGGATGAATGAATGAATGAATGAATGAATGAAGGAATGAAGGAATGAATGTGAATGAATGAATGAATGAATGAATGAATGAATGAATGAATGAATGAATGTGAATGAATGAATGAATGAATGAATGAATGAATGAATGAATGAATGAATGAATGAATGAATGTGAATGAATGAGTGAATGAATGAGTGGATGAATGAATGAATGAATGAATGAATGAATGAATGAATGAATGAGCGAATGAATGAATGAATGAATGAATGAATGAATAAGTAGATGACCGAATAGGCCATATTTTGAACAATGTAGTAGAAAATTATGAAAAAAAAGGAAAATTCCTATTAAAATAAGGAAATAAAACAGTAGATCAATATTGCCAATAAGATGAATCAGAAGATGAAAGATGAATTTTTTAAAAAATTTTCTGAGTCATAAATTCATTCATTCATTCATTCATTCATTCATTCATTCATTCATTCATTCATTCATTCATTCATTCATTCATCCTCCCACTAACCAACCCATTTATTCATTCATTCATTTTTCCATTTATTCACTCATTCATGCACTCGTTCATTCATTCACTCACTCATTCACTAATTCATTCATGCACTCACTAACCAACTCATTTGACCATTCATTCATCCATTCATTCATTCATTCATTCATTCATTCATTCATTCATTCATTCATTCATTCATTCATTCAGAGCATTAAAACAGCAGAACTAGTCCTCGCATGTCAATTGCCACCGCTCTGGCCACCCATATGTCAATGTCATCCTGACTTTTTGTCAACCAGCGGACTTCTGTCTAGCCGCATGTCCATCAGCCGGCATGTGTGGATTTATGCCGGTTCTTATCCGGCAGCAATTTCATCCTTTCCCCGCTCCCCTCCCCGCTTTACCCGCGGACCTGCACAGAATCAATGCTCCGCCTGTTTTTTGTCATTTGGCAGGAAACCCGGGAGTTTTACTGCGCGCCATTGTACCAGTAAGTGTACACACTTGCTGAAGCATTCCTTTGTACACACGCAAACTTACACATTAGCTAACAAACACACTTCACGCGCGCGCGCACGCTGCTCCTTTCAAAGTCAACATCGTTTTTGTGCAGTTGTCGTATTTTATGTGATGACGTACGCAGTTGCGGATGTGTTACGGGGCGCGCGCGTCTGGAGATGTGTCAAGCGAAACGTGAACAGGCTGTGGATGAAAAACTTGCGGAACGCAAACAAAATTGCGAGCATATCATCAGGCTCGAAAACACGCACTACTCAGTGACTCAAACATTGGAAAATCACTGGGAATTTGCCGGACTTCCAAGGATTTCGTGGATTTTTCCTACCGCATTCTCAAGAGGATTCCAGGGCCTTCGCATAGAGGACAAAGGGCCAGGGGTCACTGAAAACTTGAATACTTGGAGGGCTGAGAGCGAAAAGCATCAGAGTATTTAACGGTTTACGGCTCCTCACGTATTCATTTATATACCCTCATAAATCAATAATATTTGATAATCAATAATATTTTAAGACATAAAAATTCATATCACCATAAAGTAAAGGTTATGTAACACAATATTTTGTATTACTTTAGTCAGTATTCTTCAATATACACATCGATACAGTAGCCTAGGCATACTAGAATATACAGGGAAGTCCAAACGGCCAGGTGGACACGGACCAGAGCCGCGGCGCGGCAGCCTTGGACAGAGTGTCAGAGAGCATCATCAGGGGGAGTGCGGCAGACAACCAGAATGCCACGACGCGTCGCAGCACTGGTCCCGAACTCACCTGGCCGTTTGGAGTTACCCGTATATTGTAGTGCTATAAAATTATATCAACAACACATATTATAATACGTGTATTAATATATATTATACTTTATACTTATTCCCTATATATATATATATATTAACATATTTCTTGGATATATTTTATTCCTTGGTATAGACCTATTCCAATGGGTACTGTTCGCATAAGTTGCCATCCCTCGAGGACCAACCCCAGGATAAATGCGTCATGGAGCGGATAAATTTATCCAAAAGCTAGACTACAGGAAATTTTTATCTAGGTGATACAGATCTATCACCATTCCCATCATCTTTCTGAGGCACCGTATTCGAGCCAGGAATCCCACGTGGAGAATTATACCAAATGAACAGATACATTGTAATGGAGAACAGATCTACTAATGGATAAATGCCTCATGGAGTTGATAAATGTATCCAGTAGTTGGACTGCAGGAAATTTTCATCCAGGTGATACGGATCCACCACAATTTCCACCACCACCAAGGTCCTGTTTTTGGGCAAGGAAACCGACGTGAAGGGATACATTGCGCTGGGTAACAGAGTGGATAAAATCTGCTGGAAAAGGAAAACCATCCGTATTTGCTTCCATGGTTAAGTAAACTGGATTGAGGCATGGATCTCATGCCATCCATAGCGTGTAACTGGATCTAGATAGTGACGCTGAACACGAATATGACAACAGTTTTGCACCAAGTTATTGATTTACTGATTTTATCGATTTTTTCCACTTTCGTTCCGGAACAGGCGTGGTGATACACCCATAAAAATCATACTCTTTCTTTATTTTTCTGCTGATTAATATAAAATATGACTCCCTATTAAATCCACTCTTTTTCCGCCTCATTTCCCCGGAAATCCTAATGGCCAAAACTAGTAGTTTAGTCATTTATGTATTTATTTACTCATTTATTTATTTATTTATTTATTTATTTGATACGCTGTACTAAGACAGATGCTCAGGCGAAACATGACCATCACATCGTAAACCTATTAGTTTATGCTAGCCCTACCACATATAACTACCTAATACTTAGTCTCAAACCTAATCGTTTGAGGATTTTTCCCAAAAACGCCTCCAACCCTCAAAAAACCTCGAACCCCGTCACGACCCCGCGATCCCAGTGATCACCCGCGCATGGATCCATGAGCCGTAACCGAATCGTGCGCATGTGTGGTTAGTTAGTCGTCGCCCCTTCAGCTCAAGTGTGGTCGGATAACAAGCCTTCTCGCGTCCACGGCAACATCAGCGACCATCCGAGCGACCGCGACGCGGCTGCAGGTCGTCCTCAGAACCCACGCAGAACAACAACTCGAGTGCTGTTTGTCCGGATTGTACTGCGCTTCAACCGCAAACACTCCTCTTGAACACGTGAACAACGAGTGTATGGTGATATGGCGGTCGTAAACATCGCCGAGTGGACAGGAATGCTCCGTAGAGGGTCAGGTGTTCGTAAAATCATATCGCCATTTGGGTTTAGGACTATTTGGCCTTAATTTAAGGCGCACAAAGGGTTGAAGTGGGCCTCATGGGGTTATAAACATTGGCATTAACACCAGGAAAGGATAAGTTAGCGAAATCCAGGAATTCTTCAACGCATGGTCTCTATAAAAGCACTCTGGAAGACCAAAAAAAGCTCCACAGGGGGTGCCGAAAAACAATTTTCCTTACTTATTCCCGGAAGTCCTGGAATTTTGCCAGAATATTTCCGACTCATAAAATTTTCCGGTAATTTCGGAAAGTTTTTTTTTTCAATTGAGGCCTATGTGAAATTAAGGTTAACAAGCAAAGCGGGAATTGCATAACAATTAATGTTAAAAACCGCTGTTCAAATTTTGCTCAAAGTAAATTTCCAAAGGAAATTCACGTAGCCTCTCCATGGGGGTATTTTTTATCCAGAAAAGTCACATCATACCCACCCATTTATCCCTCTTCACCTTTTTCACCTCTCCCCACGTTTTTCCCCTGCTTGCCATCCAGAAAACTCCAACTCCCCTCGAACGTCTCTGGCCTTTTCCCATTGTTTCCGCCCTTTCTACGCTTTGAAATTGTTCTGGGTAAACTGCTCATAGAAAGTCCGAGGAGCTGCTCAATTACAGCTCCAGTCATTGTTCTGAACATAACAATCCAGAAAATTGCCAGTTTTTCAGGGGAAGGTCATGCATCGGAGATTGAAGCTTTTCAAAATTTGAAAGAGAGTTTCAGAACGGATAAACAGTATTCAAACAATACTTCGTTCCCTTATAGGTGGACAACTTTTATACCAAAAACAAGAGTCACGTAAGCAGTTCTTTGGAATTAAAAATTCGAGCTTTATTATCGAATATCTTTATCTATTTTTTGAAATTAGTATTATTTACTTCATTGCAATTCAAACATAATCATCAGATACTATTATTATTATTTTAAAAAATCTAAAAATGTTGATAGAGTTACAGCAATGGAACCCCTAACGGGAAGTATTGCTAATAGCCAAACCGCCATGTTCTTCCTGGTTTTCGATGCCTCTCCCATAAATCCAGGAACGTATAGAAAACATTGATATTTGCAATAATATCCAGAAAATGTATCACATATTGTAGCGTCCAGCAAAAAGCAAGATTGTTGAGCAATACAAAAGTTGACAACCAAAACAAAAAATATGTGCATTTCTAGGAAATCCTGGACAACGATTCTGGACAAACACCGGGAAATTCCGAGAAGAATAATTCGAGAAATACAGGTCACTTTATCTCGATTGTACCCGAGCAGGTCAAATCAGGAATTCGATCCAGGATCCGGATGTATCAGTAAAATTACCCATGGTAAATGTTTTGGCGCACCCGATTTAATCCTTTACCTCACACCCGTCAACGTGTTTACCCATATCCGACGTTGTTTACACGTAGGCTAGCATTCATGAACGTATAATCACACGGAGCCCGGTTAGCAAATCGACTTTTACTCCGTCTCCTAACATCATGTAGCGTATAGGGTAACCAATCACGCTAACCACTAATAGTTGCAGGGTTAACGTATCGAGAATCCTAGCTCCAGTTGTAACCCATGGGCATGAGATTACCCAGGCTTCTAGTGAGGTACCTGGGCCAAGAAAACTGTGTGTTACCATCAATTTTATAGTGGCCTATGCATTCGCCAATGTATTTGTTCAAATAAATATGAACTAATAAATAAAACAAATAAACGAAAATAGAATAAAAATAAATAAATGAGTGGAACATTCCCAGATCTTGTGGAATTCAGAGGACGGAGGATTCCAAGGAAAAAAAGGAAAAGGAAAATTTTTCGTATCGTTCCATGCCAAAGCGGTAGGCTGTCCAGAATGCATAGTACTTCGACGTTATTTATACCCACATAAAAAAGTTGAAAAAGGAATATGGTCAAAAAATCCGAATTATTAGCGAACGCTGAGCTGTACTTACACAGAATTCAGCAAATTTTCTATAAGGGAAAAATTGAGGAATTTTAAGGCTGTTTAGGTGATTTTATAGTTATAAGTCTTGGAAATACCATATTTTATCAAGAATCACATCCGAAAACATCATAAAAAGTCGATATGTGGATTTCCCGGGAGAAACTTCCTGCTAGGTGAAATGAACTACCGAACGAGACCTCGCAAAACCGGATAAACTTCCCGAAAACTGACAGGAAATTCCGATCTATCAATCCCATGGGATTTGAGAAACGCCGACCAAACACCAGGGTTTTCCCACCCGAATCAGAAAAACCTCCCGCGCATATTTCTCTGGCGTTTTCTCCAACACACGCACAGAAACGTCCTTGACGCGCCCGCATGGAAATCCTGTGGTTTATTGGCCTTTTTATGAATCGCGCCGAAAAAACCTTCACGGAAAAACTGGCGAAAATCCGGCTTACCCGTCTTGTTTGTGCGTCTTTGGGAAATCTGGCGTGTTTGATCTCTGTGGACATTGCTTCGATTCTGAAACATGAGGAAAACATAGGTATTGATCGAGAGACAACACGAAGGAAACGAAATACGTGAGAGGAAGAGCAACAAAAGTGAGAACCATGCAGAGGGAAGCAAAAACGACAGTGAACGAAACTCCGCCCCTTTGGAGAATACAATTCATCCATGAGAGGAAGGCAATGATGGAACACGTTGAAGAAGAGTATAAAAACGCTGCAAAAATCCTTATGCAACCGGCCACGCCCACTCGCTCCTCAATCGCAAACATTTCCGCTGAATTGATAGGTCCCAGCGGGAACTCGCCGCACACGCTGACGGATGTCACTTCACTCCGCCCGCCCTCGCGCCCGGGTAAGGGCATCGTCAATTCCCCGGCTCAGCTAAGAGTTCATAGGGCAGCGGCCGATGGAGTTTCAAGGCAATGGTCGCCTTAGTGCCGGCGTGGCACTCCTTGAAAGGTCATTTCGACCCGAGAAATTGACGGACAACGGCAGATTGAGTGGCTGGGGCAGATGTGCCCCGAAAAAGCACTACAAGTATGCGTTTGCCGGGCTGGAAATGGCATATTCGGGAATTTATGGAAATGCCGAGAAGAGCGCGTTGAGATTCTGGGCAGAGCGCTACATGAATGGCGTTTCCAGACAGAATGGGCAGTTCGTCGATGGGGTTGTAGAAAAATGGTAAAATAAACCGGATCTTAGACGGAAAAGGCAATCAATCAATCGCCACGATCATACTGTCTTGACTAATTACTTTTTCAATCTCTGAAGATCATAAATTATTTGAATCGTATGGAAAGAATGCTGATAATACAAGAACAAGGAAAAATTTCTTCTAGATCATGCATAGTTGGGTAACTGAACCGAACAGAGTTCCGAAACCGATTTAAGGATTTTGACGAATGAGTTTCCATTTCGACATTTTCTTGTAGAGTGCGGGGGAAAATGCTTCTTTTGTGAGTATTTCCTAGAAAAGAATTTCCTGGAGTGCGTAAAACGGATCAGTGCCTTTAATTTCGAAATCTTCAAAGCCAAAGAGTTCTATGAATATTGTGACGACGAAACAGAGAATTTTTTGTGCAACCGAAAAAATCCCTATATTTCTCTAATTTTTCCTAATTTTTCTTCTAAGCTTCTAAACCTCCATTTGGCCTAACTATAGTAATTTGAAAATTCGTGAAAAGATCCCAAGCTTCTACAGCATCACGATAATTCAAAACTTCCAAATAAGAATATAGCTAAGTACGGCCGAATAACAGTGAATAACAGGTTTCTGAATAGCAAAGCCTCCAAAAGTGTACATAAAGGGTAAAATACTGCTACTTGGGTAAGCAAAACCTAAAGAGAGTTTATATACAACGGCAGTGGGATAAATATTCCCAGATATCAACATT
>JARK01001359.1:305273-315665 GCA_000688135.1 Ancylostoma ceylanicum | reverse complement strand
CCCCCCCCCCTCTTCCTACCCAGAACTTATTTACTTTAAAAGCTCAAAGCACGAAATTCTTGATTAGTCCATAACAACAATTTCCATAACTAGGTATAACAAACTTGAAAACTGCTGGAATTAGATCAAGCGAATACTCAACCAATATTTCGAAAGAAATAACTCGAATATACTCGTAATATAGTAAGAGTTTTTGACATTCCATCGCCAGAATGTCTTTTTCCACACACCAACGTACAAGCTGCAATGAAGCCGTTCTATTCTATGAACAAGAATCAGCAAGAAACTCCATGGCAGAAAAAAACATTCGTAGATCAAAGTCGTTTGATCCTTTACTCGTAGGTCCCAGCTGCTTATTTTTTTCATGTACCCTACTTTATACCTCTTTCGTCACTTGGAGATACAGTCCTTCTCAAAAAGATAGACGGATTGCGCGTGCGGTTTCTTATCGTCGCGGCTGCAGAATCGCGGCGCGACCTACTCGCCCTCTCACTTGGAGCATGCTCTCTCCGCATCCCTCGTACAGGTCCCGCCGCGATGGTGCAGACGCGCAATCCGTCTATCTTTTTGAGAAGGAGTGTAACTGCCAGGAAACACTGAAAATTGTTAGGATTTTTATTTGCTGTACATGAGCTCGCTAATGGAGTAAATATAAAAATCTTCACGATAGACATTCCGAGTAAGACAGGACTAAAAAGTTTCCAAAAGAATGCTGGAGAAAAGTTGGCAAATTCATCAGCTCACGAAAAAAACGTGACACTCTGAACAGTGTGACTCGTCCAGCACAAACATTATCTTTATTTAAAATCTCTGCCCAAGGTTCATCGACCACTCAAAGCATCACAACAATGTGAAAGCAAAACTGTGCATGCAAAATTTCTGCAGATTTCTCATAGATAACATTTTCCTGAGGAAAGTGAAAACACTAGCATGGGAAATTTTGCTGGGAATTCCTACAAGTGGGGTAGTGCTGGGCTGCCAAGCCCCTCTGGTCTTATTACCATTAATGCTACTTTCTGGATATTGGAAGGATTTTGAACAAGGATTTTCTTACCGCGTGTGAGACGAGAACGACCAGATGTTCTACTGATTAATGACATCTATTGATTATCATATTTTTAATATGTTTACTGGACGGACTGCACGATCCTTACCTACCAAGCTTCACACTGTTTTTATGTACTCGAAAGTAATTAAATAGGTTATTTTCAAAAGTAGGTATGTTGAGTAGCTTTTAATAATATGGGCAAAACTGCGACGTTAGGTAAGTTTTCATCAGTTACAGTTATGGTGAGCACATTACAACTGCTACGAACAGATGTAGTAAATCTAAAGCACTATCTTTTGGGAATTTTCTTCGAGGTTTCGAGAAATCCCAGCTGGTAGTAGGAGCGTATAGGGCTAGGAATCAATTTCCGGTACAGTTGTTCCCATTTTTTAGAATAATTCTCGTGAAGAATGAAAATGTAAAGGCTGCAAGGAAAAAATGGGTAATTAAACCGTAAAAAGGAGAGCATGTCTAAGAGGATGTGAAACGCAACCGTTCACCAGGAAAATATAGCTGAAAAATCCCTGGAAAACCCCCAATCCATAACACTGAGAAGAGCTAACATACTGTGCCTGCCCCTCACTAAGTGAGACGCAAATCCCTACCTCATCTAAGGCACAAACTTGGGTAATTGAACCGCCAGCGAGCAAGTCGCGACTCTTTCGACTGCAGCGCTGAAGAGCGGCCGCAAAAAAGCTCTAGTTAACGATTAGAGGAGTTCAGAGCGCGGGCGAAACCTTTTAAGTTGTTGAAGAGTCAGCAGTTAAAGAGTGAGGGGAACGCCGTATGGAAAAACTCGTTGACCTCAATGTAGGTGAAAGCAAAAAGTCACTTCAACGATTCGTGACGTTCAGGAAGCACAGCAAGTGAACTCAATGCCACTGCCCTCTCGAGTGGGTAATTAAACCGTTGGGTGGGCGAAAAACCAACTTGCAGCACCTTAGTTGCACAAAATTCTGGAAAAAAAAGCTTGTTTACACTTATTTGGTATCTCAGATTATGAGGTAACGATGACACGCTCAGGTTTTGGCAAAAATAGACACTTGCGACATACTTGTCGGACGGATACAGACGCAGGGTTGGATGGTTTTCCAGACAAATTAGGCATTGAATTCCAAAATGACCGTTTTGAGATGTTGGACTTCCTTCTGAACATCTTTATCCTCAAGATAGAGGGAAATTACTTGTCCATTTATCGGATTATTTACTTATTTATTTTTCTATTTATTTACCACACAAATTACCAATATTTACGTACTTACTATTTAGCGACAACTTCACCACATATATGGACTGTTATACCTGGATACCGCAAAAATCCACGACAATTCAACCAATCAATTGTTCGTGAGTATCCGGACAAAGTATTGAGTTGTCCCATAAATAATGGTCGCTTGGAAACAAACTGAGCTTCGCAAGGTGCACGGCTTGTGCTTTCTGATCGTTCAGATATTACCTACCTCATTGGTGGGGCCATGAAATTTCAAATATTCTTGGTTGCGACCATTATTTTTGGGACAACCTAGTAGAAATAGGAAAAACAGCAGCTTTTTCCCCTATGGAAAAACGAGATTTCGATAAATTTCCAGAGTTTTTCCCTAATGTTCAAAAGCTGTTTTCAGCATAATCAGGAATGAAAATCCGACCCTAAAAAGCACCAGACCACGCCAAAAAAGTCAGGTTTTTCCCAGGCGTTTTCTGGAAAACTTAGCTGCTGGCACCGTCTCGCAAATTTTCCACACCCCAGGAAAAACCCCTGGCAGGAGCTGTTGTCCCAAAAATTGGTTCAGCCCGCATCGTTGTCACAAATCCATGACAAGTTCTCGAGCATCCATGAAAAATGAAGCGCACTCCATGTCTCCAAAATCATCGTTTTTCTTGGTCTCCAGGGTAATCCAGGCAGAAACGCGGAGTACTGCAGAAAACCCCCAGAAAAGTACAAGCCTGGAAAAAAGCGCTGTTCGTCGCATCCATATGCAGTGCCTCTTGCTTCCAGAAAACCCTTTCGGGAAGAGTCATCTCCAAAATAGGAAAAATATCCAGAAAAATGACACTACACTCGATCCACGCTATTTTTCCGCAGCTGTGTCACACTATTCGCAGAAAAGCAAACGGAAACACCGAAATTTCAATCAAAAGTGCATCGCAGGTGAGCAGCGGCAGCAAAAATTTACCCCGTGCAGGGAAATAGAAGTATTTGGAGACGCAGAGAACAAAACAAACACCACTCTAATGAGCTTTGGCGTCAAACAAAAGCGAGCAGAAGTAAACAAATATCCGGTAAGAAGTAACTACTGTAAGTAACTGTACTAGTGAGAAGAGAAGAATGCAGAGGAAATTTCCGGGTTAATAGCATTTTTCTGGGAGTTTTCCTCACGTTTTCTTGGACTCGAGGGCATGAGGAGGTTGACTGCGTGAAGAAAGCAGTGGAGACCCAGAGAGAAAAAGAACTATATGAGCATAGAAATAGTATGGCAAGTAATCAGACTCTAGAGAAGCAGAGAAGTAAGCTTTACCGCTGAGAAAAATTAACTAGTTGAGACTGCGGAGGTGCAGGGAACTCATGTTTCCTTTGTGGCCTACCTATCA
The DNA here is from genome assembly GCA_000688135.1 of Ancylostoma ceylanicum. NCBI lineage: Eukaryota > Metazoa > Nematoda > Chromadorea > Rhabditida > Ancylostomatidae > Ancylostoma > Ancylostoma ceylanicum. The sequence continues at coordinate 312,028 of JARK01001359.1, read as the reverse complement.
AAAAGCTAGAGATTGACAAAGCAAGAGAGAAGCAGAGTAAAAGAGAAATCCCTTGAAGAATCTCTTAGGCCCTCCTTATAAAGGGATCCTTCACGTTTTTACCTACTTACTTTTTACCTTTTCAGACGTTTACTTATTATTTACTGCTTCAAAATATGTTTTGTATCGTCATTTATCACAAGCCAGAGACTGCCCAGCTGACTAATAGATAAGGAATGCGTCAAAAGTCACATGGTCGAATATATCGATGCTCGAAAAGAGATCACCTAGGACAAAAGAGACGCAAAGAAGCAGAGAAACCCTGAGACACCTCCGCAGTCCAAAGGCTACGATCAAATACGACTAGGCAGCAAGCGTTAATTGGCATGTAGGAGTCGGATATCATCACGACGAACCACTACGCCGGCTATGAATCATCAAATGACTGGCTTCTGAGAGAGCTAGCAGAGCAGCTGCGCAGGTGAGTCATGGCCTTGCGATGGCCTTGGGCAGTTTTGGCAGATGGCCAAGATTCGAATCTTTTCCTGTTTTCGTGGGCGCAGTGGTGTGGATGACTGGCGACGGGAAATTGCTCGGAACTCGTAGACGTTTTGCTGTTTATCCACAGCGGAGACGAATGTCAACTTCTCCTGCCCCAAATTAAGCTGCGAGAAAAGCAAAGACAAAAAAATCAGAAGAACGGAAAGCAGTGAAGAAGAAATCATCACGGTAAGAGAGCCAGACGGATAATCAAGATGAGCCGCTGTAGGTGAGAGATAACGCGCCCAAGATCAAAATATTTGCCCCGTTGCTAGCGCTCCAATGCTAAGATCAGGACGTTATATAAGAGGCTTCATAGGGATCTGCCTGCTTAGCCATTGATTCAGGAAGGAGGCGAGCTTTCTCGGATCCGAGCAGGGCTTCCAGAAAATAGACTAAAGAGTATGGAGGCCTGTACTACTCAGGTCAAAAGTTTTATAGTTTAAGGAAGAAAGATTTTTCAGGAAAGGCATATATATCCTGCTGCTGAAAAAACGGTAGAAGAGAAACGGGAAAAAATTCTGACTCTCCATAGCAGCTTTGGTGCCTGTTAATTACCTACTTCCTATGGGTGTGAAAAAGGGGCGTGGCCAGGCGAATCTGACTGGAGCATTCGGGCAGCCTGTCACACCCACTCTTCCCCCCTGCTTGTACTCGAACGGCGTCAATCACGTAGTACATAGTCTATTTGTGCTAGGCGCCGTACGAGTTCAAGCAGGGGGACGTCAAGGGGAGGGAGGGCGTTTGGGTCCCGCTGAAAAATAGGCGTGGCTAACGATGTCCCCTGGATACGCGCGCTCTGCGCCAGCGGTAAGTGACAGTCAGGCAGGATCATATGAACGTATGAAAGCACATCTCATTAGAGTTGTAAAATTAGAAAACGCTAGTAAATCGTTGGAATAAGGGTTCAGTGTTTGCTTGTGATTCTCTTCGCATCAAGATTTGAAATATACAGAGTTTCAGAACAACTGTAGCATAACGTGTCCCGTTGTGTTCGTTAGGAATGTTCAGAACGTGCGAACAAAAGGGACAGATTATTTCCTTTCTTTCGTAGAACTGAATCCATTCAAAGTTTTCCTCGGAATTTATGCAATTTCATACGTTCGCAAGAACCTGCCCGGCTGTCACTTACCGCTGACGCAGAGCGTGCGTATCCACGGGGCATAGTTAGCCACGCCCAGTTTTCGACGGGGCCCAAACGCTACGCCGCCCGTCAAGGAGGCCCAACTGCGCCAATCAGAGTAACCTGGCCACACCCCTTTTTCCTTCATGATGATACACACTGCCTCCTAGATACTCAAGATACTCGGAGTTTTGCCAGGGAGGCTTTTCAGGGTAATATGCTCTTGGGTAAGGGAAGGATGTAAAGCTAGAGTCACCATGAAAGTAGATCCAAAAGAAAAGGGGTGCGGGGGGTTATTCCTGGAAACGGCGGTGCCGACTAGATGTGTGATTGGTCATTTGCGCGAATTGACCAATCGCAGAGCTTCGACGTCACGCCCTATTCAGAAATAAGATTCCACACCCTAAGAAAAGGATCCGCAATATAAAACGGAAGCCACGCCCATAACGCAAAATTTGCTCACTTAAAAGCTACATGCTACTGTCACAGGTTTCCAGGATGGCTCCGAATTCCACAGACAACGAAAGGATGCGAAAGTCCTGCAGATATCGTAGTAGTGCGCGAGCAGGTACTTCCAGGAAAAAAGCGACGAACTCGTACGTAACCAGAGAGATTGGCAAAACTGGAAAATCAAATGGAGGCCACGCCCACAACGCAAGAGTTGCACGTTTGAACTCTACCTTCCGCTGATAACACCGCCAGCGATGGAAAATATCATATCAGATACCTATGACGCACAAGAAGCATGCCGACTCTAATCCAATAAAAAGAATAGGCATCACAAGGCCTGATAAAAAAGATGACCCTGGCAACTCATCCAGATCCGAGAGAACTCATGGAATGCCGAATGTCACGAGTGAAGGTGTCATTGTTTACAATTTACAGGCATAGAACGTCATCAAAATAGCAGACAACGTGGAAAAAACTTATCAAGAAGTGATAAGACGAGGTGGAATCAGAATTTTTCCGGTCTCAAGAGAAACTATTTCAACAGATGCCTTTTTCGGACGAGTTTTCCACGGATTCACCACTAGAATGCAACAAGGAGCCGTATGTCATGACTAACATCAGAAGGAATGCAGGCGAACTTTCGAGGCAGCTGGGGAGGGAGGTGGGGGCGGAGTCAGGCGGCGGCGACGTCTCCCGCTGATCCAAACCGGAGACGACGTCACATCGACAGCCGTACATTTAAGGCTATCGGCTTTTTCGAGAAGCAGGAATTGTTTTGAGTCAAGGACAACGGAGGTGAGGCGGCGCATGGCTCAGATCCTAGAAGTTTAACGGGAACTTTTGTGGTGAAAGAACTCGTTAATCCCAATGTAAAATGGCGAGTACCGAAAAAGAATCGAATAAAGTCTTAGATAAATAGATTTACATATTTAAATTAGAGCATTTGATTACAGAAAAAACCAAGAATCCAAATTTTCGAGCCGGAAACAGCCCTACAGCCCCGTAGGAAAAGTTTGAAGGATTGCTAGGGGAACGGACCATTTGGACCCTAGCAATTAGGGCAGGGCCAGCGGCTGGCTGTAACGGCGCCGCGATTGGTAGGCATTTTCCAGCCCTACGCTGCGGAGCGGTTGCTGCGTCGCGGTCGATGCGGCAAGGCGCGAAGGTGGCGCAAAAACGTGCACGAACTACTGCTGTTAGTATATCGTGCTGGCTTTCGTCCTCCCACGATTTTCGGATCGATACCAAACTTAAATTGAATTATTCATTTCATTTATTGATTTTAATAATTTACTCGTACGTAATCCGAGCCAAAATCAAGAAATCCAGAAACATAGCCAGGATTTATTATATTACTTATTCACTACACTCGATTATGCACCTCAAGAAATCGAAAAAGTCGGAAATCTTCTCACATCAACGTCCACAATGAATCCTAGACAAAGAAAAATTACCCAGTCCCATGTTTACCTGGGTAAACAGGTGAAGATTTCAGCAAAATACCAAGTCATGCAAGAGAAAACCGAAAAAATCAACAGTAAGAGTAGATTTCAAGGTAGATGAGAGCAGCAGAGGTGGAAGAGAAAAAAACAGCGCATGAAAAAGTGTGGCGCCTCGTGAGAGTGCAGAGAAAAATCGCAGTTCGTGCAAAAGTGCTGAACTCTCGTCTCTTCTCACAAATCAGTAGACTAACTTGAAGCCCAATCTAACCCAGCAGGTTTTGTAAACAAGCCCAATTTACAGCAGCAAATACAGTAATGAAATACAGTGAAGAATACAGTAATGAAATACAGTAATCTACAGTAACCAAGTTTTCCCTTTGCTACCTCTTCAGTAGGCTTTTTAGTCGTTCGGTTGACAATTTTCTATTTTTTGTTCCATGGCTGTATGGAGGGTTATTCGCATGGCATATGGAGGGAAATAAATAGGTAATGAGTCTAAATAAGTAAGTAAATAAATAAATAAATAAATAAATTAGTTAATTAATTAATAAAGATTTCCATCGAACTATCACTCCCATGACAACATATATCAGTCGAATCTCGTCCATGTCTAAGTCAAATACGAAGGCCTGGATGCAACATTGAGGTTACCCAGGGTAAGCGTGTAGGCGCTTTTATTAACGACAGGTGAAAACGTGTCTGAACTCATCATCGAGATTACCCAACGGTAAATGCAACGATGCCCGTGTCAACAATGTGTAAATTTGTGGTGTGTTAACTAGTTTACTCTGGGTAATCTCAGTGATGAATGTGGTCCCCAGTGGAAATTAGCATTCTTACCCAGGGTAATCTCGATGATGCATCTAGTTCCGGTGGATATCAACACTCTTACCCAGGGTAATTCCAATGATGCACGTGGCCCCCGGTGGATATTGACACTCTTACCCTGGGTAACCTCAATGATGCATGTGAACCTGGTGGGCATTAACACTCTTACCCAGGGTAATCTCAATGATGCATGTGGTCCTGGTGAGCATTAACACTCTTACCCAGGGTAATCTCAATGATGCACGTGGCCCTGGTGGATATTAACACTTTTACTCAGATAAACTTAATTATGCACCTGGCCCCCGGCGGATATTAACACTCTTACCCAGGGGAATCTCAATGATGAATGTGGCTCGCGGTGGAAATTAGCATCCTTACCCAGGGTACACTCAAATATGCATGTGGCCCCCGGTGGATATTAACACTCTTACCCAGGGGAATCTCAATGATGCATGTGGCCCTCAGTGGATATTAACACTTTTACTCAGGGTAATCTCAATTAACGGCTCAGGGAGCTATCTAAGGAGTTCAATATAACACGATTACTCTGGGAAATCTCAGTTATGCATGTGGCCCCCAGTGGATGTCGACCCTTTTACCCGGGGTAATCTCTATGATTCTGTGGCCCCGGTAGGTATTAACACTCTTACCCAGGGCAATCTCAATTATACTTGTGGCCTTGATGAATATTAAGACAATTACCCACGGTAATCTCAATAATGCATGTGGCCCCAGTGAATATCAACACTCTTACCCAGAGTAATCGCAATTACGCAAGTGGCCCCGGTGGATATCAACACTCTTACCCAGGGTAATCTCAACTGATTGATGTAGCCCCAATGAATATTAACACTCTTACCTCGGGTAATCTCAATGATGCATGCGGCTCAGGGAACCATCTTAAAAAGTGCAATATAAAATTCCATTGACTGACATGTGAACTTTCGACTACCTAACTCCCAAGAGTGGGCGGAGCCTATTTTTTCACGGAATGACATTTTCGCCCCCGCAACGAGAAACTCCTTGTTTATCAGCGAACGGCGGACGAGTTCACTCAATCACACTACATCTCGCACTTTTTCAGCCGCAGCCTAAAAACCATGTTATGCCGCATCAATAACGTGTCCTCCTCGATCAGAAACAACGATAGCACCTTTGAAGCTCTTATCTCGTTTCGAATTCGCATTCCAGAACGTTCAAAAATACAGCACAGAAGGGGGCCTGATTGGCCTAAAGAATAGGAGGCGAAACAGAGAAAAATAAGCAGAAGCTAAGAAATTTTCCGGAAATTGAAGAAAAAGAGGTGGTAAACGAAATTATTATGCACAATTCCGACAACCGAGAAAAATATTTGCTCGGGAGTTTATTCACTTTTCAGGGAAGATTTTAAAGAAAATTTTCCTAGCACTTCCGGTGAAAAAGAAGGGATTTGAAACGCCTCAAATACGGAAGTTATGTTATATTAAGATGTTATACTACATCATAATGTTACGATTATGCAATTATTTTGCTTATTATGATGTTATATTGTATTATATTAATAGTACATACGTCACAGGTACCCGGCAAATTTTCCCTTCCTAACACTTTGTAAACATAAACAAAACAAAATACAGTGACAAAACGTCCCACATGCCTAACAAAAAATCGCGTAGAAACTTTAGGAATCAAAACAGCCATAAAAATAGCTTTTAAAAGCTGGCAAATCTCACTTCCTATAATTCCTCCCACGGTTTAATGGTGAAACCAGAAGCGGCATTTAAATATGTTTCTAAATATTTGCATAAAAATCTCAGATGGTGACAGAGATTCACACATTATTAAGCGTATATTATTGCTGGTATAACTATGTAAATCAGGAATACACAAGGAGATCCACACTCTATGGAAAGTTCTATGCAAAGCACTATATATTCCGCTTGCTAAGCAATTTTGCATCAATCCTCAAAGAAATCGTGGTCAATAAATATAATACATTATTATGTATATCTTGTTAGGCTTAAAAACATCATGGAGAATCCAGAAAAAATCGCCAAAGGACTAGAATGTTATCGCTTCTCAATTCCTGAGCTATTCAAGAAGGTTCTGGATAGATAATACCATGGCTAAGCCTTCAGGTGATTACATATCTATGTACTCTGTCAACAGCCCTCATTAGACAGGAAAAAGCCAGAAAACAAACGAGAAAAATATTTTCCAATTTGAAGTGCTATTTCCTGTAGTTGAACCCCTTTTAGTCCATGGCTTCGCGAGTCGCCAGATCCAGAGGTGGTGCCCAAGTCAACGTACAGAATCTATCCAAACCTATTCCTGAAATACTACAGTTCAACAGATAGAGGAGGAAAACATAGAGAAAAAAGGGAAGAGTTCGATTACCCCCCCCCCTCTCCCCC
>JARK01001359.1:285799-299534 GCA_000688135.1 Ancylostoma ceylanicum | reverse complement strand
AAGTTATTGTACAACGTTTGATCTTTTATTTCTCCGCCAGGAACCCACATTTAATTGTGCTCTTTTTTCTGCCGAATAGAGAAATGTTCAAAATATCTTCCAGTTAGAACCCGGTTTTCTGGGAGGGTTTTGCTTTCGAGCAGTCAGCCTCGAAACAAATTTTTGAGAAAAGTGGATTCTTGTGGCATTTTTCCTGCAAAATCCACCAAATCTTCAGAACCCGGCCTCTTAGGAAGTCGCTTTTTTCTCTCACTAATACTCTTTCCATTTTCCGAGCATCACAAAATTGTCGGAATAACTTGGCGTTTTTGTCTTAGGAGCAATTCGTGCCAGTCGTCATCAGCTCGACACGAACGTCATGCTGAAGAATAGGCTGAAATAAACGCCGAAACATGCGCACATAGAAATCAGCCACACTTGTCCCACAAATGAGATTTAACGATAAATGACATCCTGAAAATTCTTCCATGAAATTTCTGCTCAGAAAAGGACGTGTCAAGGCAAGCTGTATAAGATATCTGCCGTCCATCCAATTCTTTATAATGAAAAATTATATACTGCAACCAGTCCTATAGTAATTGATGAGAAGCGAGGTTTTTGTGCAATCGCGCACATATGCATCATGCATCATTAAATAATATGCGTTATCACTCACGCATACGACACATATGTAGTCTAGATAGGGCAAAATTGTAGTATTTGAAAGTAGCCACTAACTATACATAGATGCATAGAATAAAGAAGAAACAAATGGAGGTAGAAAAGTGAGCAGGAAAGAATATGCTGACTACTGACGAGTACCGGGGAAGGCCATATTCTTATCTGTTTCCCGTACAGTGGAAGGAACGAAACGGGAAATAGGTATTTTGGTGTTTTAGCTTTTTCTTATGAAATCCGGATGAAAGGCAGAGGATAAAAGGTCCTTGAATAGGCGGGGAGCCGAATTTTTCCTTCCATACTCTCCAACCCTGTCTCGTTGCACAGCTACGTCTGCCACAGCCATAGGTATGAGAAAAATTTCATCAAACTTCTTCTGTACCGCTATCGAACTCCCTGCCACAGAGCATAAATCCCTTTATATTGGGTTGGGCAATAAGTTCGTGCGGTTTTCGGTGGGCATTAAAACTAGTGTTTCTCACAAACAGCATCAATCACAAAAAGTGATTTATAGAGCAGCCTTCCTCCACTATTAATGCTACTAGAGAAAGAGCAGCTCCCGTCTTTCATCTCCATGAAAAGCGACATTGTCTGAGATGACTATATTTTCGACCCTCGACTGCAACTCTTGAATAGAAGTCTAGAAAATGCCAAGGAAAATAAACAAAACAAGTGCTTCAAGATAGCTTTATCCTTGCATGGGTCGCACGCGTAAAATTACCTTCAATTCTAGCATCTCGGTTCTCGTTTTGGTGGAATTTGCCCAGAAGAGACGCGCCTTCTCAATATGAGGGATAACCTCGAATTGAGCCCTTCGATGTTTTTGGCGAAGTGAATCACTTGAACTTAGGTGTTGTTAAGATTTGACATTCATAGTAATTCTTCTTTATATCTGCAGCAAAACCTAGCGGATAAACGGCTCATTGTCCTTAAAACTCTAAATTCAGAGGAGGGACATCCTCCTGGCTAAATTTCACCTCTCAGAGGCGGGCATCTGCTTCTGTGCCGTCCTTTCAGCAGTTATGGCTTCTTTTTGGACCTCATTGATACCCGTCACCTTTTGAGCTGCGTTCGACCTGCGACTGAAGTGGAACAGTAGTAGCCGTCGGAGGTGTTCGTCCTAGCCGATTTGGAGGGTCACATTCTACGCGATAGAAAACGATGTGTAGCACGTGTTGAGGAAACCGGCAGGAATATTTGTAAAGAGAAAACAAGGGGCTACAAAATCATATATAACACGCACTCGGACATATTTTGATTCTCAGTGAAAACACGAGTTGAAAAAACCGCACGAACTTATTGCCCAACCCAATATTTGTCCATAAAAAATCTACGTTGAAAAGTTTAGAGCCTCATGAAAAAGAACCTTCTCAAAAAGATTATGAGGATCCATATCGCAAATGGAAAGGGATTTCAAATTTAGCGGGCCTTGTTTGCACTGAAATTTGGATGCATTAGCTACGCAAAAAGTGGTACTAGCCAGGAGTTCTTTAGGTTCACAGTAGTCATACCGCTGATTTTCAAAGGATAAGTAGTCTACCGCATCCAGAACATCCATTGTTTGAGTGTCTGCTGCTCCTCTGAACTCGGCAGTTATTCAGGCAGAAAATCTCATAGTCCAACAAAGGAGCTGCATTCAAAGGGCTTCCACGAGTAGCTGACATATCCCGAGTTTCTTTAGGCCAGAAACGAATGGTCTAATCTCATAACCTCGTCATTCTGTAGATCAAAAGTCGTAAGCCATGCTTGTCCACGGAAAAAGCGTCTAAAAATTGAGCGCGCCTTTTAAAGACGAGTTCCTAAGCAAGGTCTAAACATGGGCCAAATTCCCCAGGAATATGGCTGCAGTTCCGGACAACATTGGCAACATTTACTACTCCGTGCATACAAATGAAGGCTCGTACATGTTGCCGCACAGGGCAACTTTTTTCTCTCCAGCATATTGCTGATTCATGGAATCTTTGCGAATTCCATGAATAAATCAACAAATTTCTTCTTGCGCATTTGCATCCACTCAAAAGGATGCACCTCAACGCACCTGCGGACAAGAAACATTGGGATGTACAACGAATAGTGGCAGGGAGAGAGGGAGAGGGCCTGGGATAAGGTGAACTGAAAAAATTATGTGTGGCGAGAAGTGCAAGATATGCAAAAGATCATCCTGATGCACCCAGAATAATAAATTCCAAGCCCATCCGCCGGGAAAGTTCTGGAACGTTCCACGCGAGAATCCTAAAGTGCGCACTTAGCGCACACAAACACGGTCCCATGGGAGCGCGGCACGAATCACATGTAAATCCTCTTTGAACTTTTGCACATGCATGCACATGAATAAAAACGAAAGATAGAGGGACTGGTGATGAACGGAGGGATGAACAACAAGCACAACGGAGCGATAAACAAAAAGACAGACAAGTAGTCAGTGAAGTGCAAGAAAACAATCTGAAATGGGCTGTGTTTGCCGGAATAAACAAAGAATATGAGTGGTTCTGATGCGAGAGATGCAAGAGTTGAAGAAGTTATATAACTCGGAATTCGGAATGAAGAGGGAGAGGAAGAAAGGGATAGGGGAAAAGAGAGAAAAAAGAGATCCTGATGCTATCATCATGCAACCAGGTTTGTTAGGTGGAAGTATTTATTCTTTTGCTCGACGTTTCGACTCAATCATCGTCTTCGGGGCCTAAAAGTGGTTCACGGCTGTTATCTGTGTTTTAAATCGCCAAAAATCTGTTCCAGTTCTGCCAGTTCTCAACCTTGTCCCAAGCTTGCTACCTCGAAAAGCATCCAGGACAAAAGATGAACTCACTGTGAATCCACCGTTATTGCGGAAGAGTCCGCACCAGTCGTGACTGTCGTTACGAACAAGTGAGCAATGCCATATTATCCGCGACTGATGTTATCTACAGTCTATAGCTCGCATAACGATACAACCGGCGAAAAGTTACTTGTTAGTGACAGACACCCATCTTTGTTGTTCATTTCTGGATTCTTTACAGTAATCCAGAACGCCTCCAACGCTTTTCTAGCTGAAATCTCAGCTTCGCATGTAGGAGTAAAAACAAAGGAAAGAAACGTCAGGCAAAAGAATAAATCATTCCACCTCACAAACCTGGTCGCCATAATAATAGCATCAAGATCATTATAAAATGTCCAGGTGTAATTAAGGAAGAAAATGCGAATTAGAAAAAGAGAGACACTGTGACAAGAGAGACACTGAGACACTCTAGAGCAGTGTTCACATTGGACGGGGACCTCTAACCTCTCCTAAAAATCAAAATTCGAGAAGAAAAAAAAACAGGAGAACTTATTAGCCAAACTATTACAAGAGTACCTTATAAGCGCAGGTGTAGTGAGAGCAAAGCCTGACGGAATAAAGCCTGATTCTACACATGAATTCTATAATGACCTTCAATCAAGCAGCGGAACGCTGTTTGTCAAGAAATTTGAGATGAATAATGGGTTCTGTGAGTGTTATCTAGAATGTCCAATAAGGCTCTTAGGAACAAGAACATAGCGGTCTACCAACCTTCATGATCTACTTCCTTTGAACATCGGCAATTTCTTATGATGCTGTATAGTTTTATGCACCGGTCGGTTTTTTAGAGTGGCAGATTTAATCTCCACCCTTCCCCTTTTACTGGTCCTCTACCTTCTGCCACGCTTACTAACCAGAAATGCATCCAGGACAAAGGCTTAACACAGTTCTAGTTTACTGCTAGTACGGAAAAGACCGCAAAAAGTCGTGAATGCCATTGCGTACATACCACTGGTGATGCCACGTTGTCTGTCTTTGGTGTTACCTACAACCTATATAGCTCGCCATGCGATACAAACAGAAACAGAAAGTCGCTTGTTATTGGCAGACACTTATTTTCAACACTTATTTCTGGATTCGCTCTTGTGATAGTTGAGGAGCCAAAGATAAGTTTTGATTGCGCTGGATCAATTTTATCCCGAAATGCGATCGAAGTACGCGTGTAGTTCGATGAAAATCGAAAATTTACGGCCGTGTTATGATTGAAGTGCACATTCGTGACCGATTCGGCGAATCCCCACAGATTACGAAGGTTTTTAGATCGTTGATTAGTGGTGAACTGTGAGAATGTCCTCATCATATCGTGGTTTGCCATTCCTCATGGACGGAGGAAGGGTTCGAAAAGCCATATTTCTTTTTCATGCGGTACCACGGATGTGCTCATAAAATAAGTAGTGGTCTCTAATAATCATAGAAATTATGCCGCTTGTCAAGGCTGTACATAGTTGGACAATGTTAAGGAAAAAATAAGGCTGACGAAGAAAAAACAACTAAACTTTTGCACCAACCCATTGTCTTCAGAGAAAAAAAACCACAAACCTCAACACGTTCTCTGTTCACACCAGTGAGCGAAAAAACAGTTATATATGTAAATCGAAACTATTAGAGCCGGGATTGCAAAAGTGCATGAGATCAGCTGATCGATTGAAAGACAGCGACACAATGCAGGCGCATGCAAAAGTGGCACCCTCACTGCATAAATTGTTTTGCCGATGATGATCGCTGCAGCAAAACCACTAATGGCCTGTTATTCCGCTGTTTTTTTTCATTTGAGTAGCCTTATTTGCATATCGCTTAGCTAGGGGTATAGCAAAGGACATTGACGGACAGGGTTATGGTAATCAAGTATTGCTAGCTATCGTTCTTTTTGGCATACATCCAGAAAGAAGTAAATCTACATGTTGTAGATGAGTGGTGTACAGATAGTACAACCAGTTGTGATCAGGCTTATCATTATGACAATTGTTGCTTGCTAATACATCCAGTCCAACGAGCAAGTGAGGACAAGGCTGACATACGAGGGATTCAATCAGCATGTAGCATCCGGTGGTAATTTTTCAATGAGGTCGCCAGGAGAGCGTGGGGAAAGAGTGTCAAATGACGGAAAGGGAAAAGGAAGAGGGGGAGAGGTGCAGGAGCACGCTCGCTCAAAAAATTCAGCAACGGAAGCATTGCTGCAAAATGACTTTCCATGGGGAATCTGCTTCACATTTGCATTTCAGCAGAATTTTTCCACACAGACCGAAGTGTTTCGTTCCTGCAATGGTCAAATACAATGACAGACGCTCGATACCCATTGATACAGCTATTTCTGTAAGCTTCAGGATCCTACTATCATTACATTTGCGACACTCACGGACATTCTCTTGCAAACTTGGCACAAAATTCTTAAACTTTAGAGTTTAGTTTTATCCTTTAAATGTTGTCTAGTATGTCTTTGCATGCCCTTGTGGCGTACATTAATTAATTATTTTATTATTTAATTAATTTTCTATAACCTCTTTGATAACTATGTTCCAGGAATGCAGCCCGAAAAGCGTAATTCGTCGTGTACAAATCTTAGAAGCATCACCATCCATTTGCGACCGTCTTTAATCTATTGCTGCTAAAAGGATCAGAGCTTAACCAGAAATTGAAATAGGATGATGAGGAATAGGGTCCCGCCGATGGCAGCGAGATGGACATGCTCCCAGGCTTTATACTAGACGTATTACTATGTTTGGGGTACGCTGCAGCTACATATTTATCAAAGTCGTTGTGAGAAATCTTTATTCCACTGGATTGGCGAAGGAGCACCACAATCCCGATCTGGAAGAGGAAAGGCACCCCTGCGGACTGTGCGAACTATCGGATGTCTGCTGTCTCACATCATGAAGATATTCGAACGCATTATCGACTGGCGCATTTGCGACGTCATCTGAGTTTCCACGAACCAGTGTGGTTTCGTTGCCAACTGCGAAACGACGGATGCAATCCATATGGAGCTCCTTTTAATCAAGGAGCACTGCAAAAAGCAGAAGCCACTGCATCTAGCCTTTCGATCTCGAAAAGGCTCGCCGCACCTGAAGAGCTCATCGAGTGCGTCAGGATTCTCTATGCCGAAACAAGAAGTTGAGTACAAAAGGACTTTGAACTGCAGTAGCAGCCCTAGAGCAAACGTCTAACACAGTTCGGTCTTCGGCTCAACGTCAAAAATTGGTAATAACGACCTCCTGAGAACCGACTCCTTCAAGTACCTTGGCTCAACGCTCTCAATCGATGGTAGCTCAGCCAATGAAGTCGTGCGACAGGAGTGCTGTGCAGCAGGAAAATTCCGGACCGCTCCTTCTCGAAGGTGTACCGTGCGGAGGTTAGATCTAACGCATTCTATAGTTCTACTGACTTAGTGTTGAGCTGTTTGTCATCCTGCTTACTCAGCATGCCCTGAAGACGGTGTTATAGCATCGAAAGCTTGCCAATAAAAACATCAAACAGGAGTCTACACTGTTCACGACACGGAAAAGCTAGCATTCTGTAGTGTAGAATGTTGGCTGGCCTAAGCGGGTGCAACACCGTCTGAGTGTGATGGAGATGAAGATGTTGCGATGGATGGCTGGCATTACAAGCGAAGACCGCATCCTCAATGAAAGGATCCCGGAGTCATACCTTAGAGGGTACGGTAACGGTTCCCGCCAACGAAGACGCCATTTGCAGAGCAGGCTTTGATCTCGGAATACCGGGAAAACGATCAAAGAGGCGACCAGGCGCACGATAGAGCGAAATGACGTCAAAATATCAGAAAAGCAGACCCCGCCAACAAACGGGACAAACGCTAGAGAAGAAGTTGTGAAAAATCTTTAGTATTAAGAGCATGCAATTTCGTAGTAGTGGAAGTGTCTACCCACGCTTTAGTATACATGTTCTAGTATGCATTGAGACTCTATGTAATACATTATTCTTATTCAGCACTGATTCAGCACTGTGGAATCTATCTTTCACTAGACTCTTCAGAAAGGCAAAATGCATAGGAGTGATCAATGTTTATTTTCACTTGTGCAGTCAGCATTTTCATTATTGTTTCATGCTCATGCTTCATTTTACTGTGGATGTTTTTAATATTGACGTATTGCTGCCTTGTTCTTTGTTTCTTTTTTTTTCTGGAAATATTGTATTGTATGTATTGGTTATTGAAATGAGAGGAAGAAGTGAAGAAAAGCTCGAGGTTATGGAAAGATCCTGAAGTATATGGTGGATCTAATTCACACACTGGAGATAGGCTCCACATTTAATGCCCAATTGCGAAATCCGTCAATTAGATGAAAATTCGGAAGGCTTCCGTATAGAATAGATTATGTTGGGGACAGAGCGACGTGTGTTTTCTTCTGTATCGTCGCCGAAGTTACGATGTTTATAAAATTTGCTGCATTAATGCTGCGCCAAAAACGAGCGATGCTGCTGCTCCGACATTGTCATCGCTTTCGTATTCACCATAAGAATAGAGCTATGATATACAAGGGAAGTTTACATTTTGATAAACCTCTGGCTTACAGCCTGTTTCAGGTTTTAACAACAAGACACAATAGTGCTATATACTTCCTATGCTCTTCAACAAGCCACAATTTGCTGGTCGAAAATTGTTCATCGATTGCGCAATAATAGATTCGCCAAGCGAAGCCATTTGATATGCCAAGGGAAAACAGCACAAGCACTATTTCAGCAGGTTTCTTTTTTCTGAGGAGTGGCAAAGAGAATCAAATGTTCTTCTGCTAATGTGGAGCGCCAGTGCGAGTAAGGGAGACAACATCATCACAATTTTCGTCCTTGTGTTCCTCAGCCATGCAACCGTGAACTGTCGGATCTAGCGCATTAGGACTCACATAGACCAGTTGACTCGTCAGTAGTAGGAGTAGCAGCCATCGACGATGGCGCCACACACGACACCTTTTCCCGATGCTTTGATTTATAATGTCTGCTCTTATTTAGAAATTTTCATTGATAAGACTAAAGAAATGATAATTTATTCATTAAGTAATGATTATACTACAGAGTTTATCCAAATCAATATATTGCGATTCATTTATCGAAATAAAGCTATTAGCTATAAATATGGACTATAGGAAGAATATAAAAAGCTTCATAAGTTTGTGGAAAATGTTTTCCACAATTATAATCATAATTGCTCCAGGGGCACGTACGCTTGCATACGCGCCGTATGGTTTTAGCTGCGTATCTGTACGTTGCTGTATTAGATTCGAAATCGTATTTTACGATTTTAGCCTAAAAACTTCATTTTTTAAAGTTTTTCTGCCCTTAGGGCACATATTTTCTTACTCATTCTTTTTGGATCAGTTTCCCTCATCACTGATGAACCTCAGGGGGACTGATCTAAAAGTGATTCGTCTGATTTGAGTCGAAACGAACCACATTATCAACTTCTTTAACAATCACGCCTCACTTTTCTTTTCTAGTGCTCACCAAGTAGACCCTTACATGATCAAGCACTTCTTGGCCGAGCAGAACATCGCCAAATTCGAGGATTCTCGATCATTCACTTATTAATTCTTCGACCAGTAGTATTCACACATAAAAAATCTGAGTCAGGTAAGAACACTGAAGAAACATCCTCGAGAACGTATCAGAACTAAGATTATTACGCAAAAATAAGGAAATTTCAAAAATAATGCGGAGCACGCTCCGGACTGAGTCAGACAGAGGAGTAGGTGGAGGTTGAAAAAAGAACTACAGTCCCCACCAATCTCAGCCGAAACACGGAAACAAAACCACTTGAAAATCATTTTTATGTTTAAGTTTCTAGAAATAATTAATTGGAAAATAATAAACATGGAGAATTAAGGATAGACATGTTGGTACAAAATTTTTACCATTGAATATCTTGATTTGAATTGAATTTATTACTCTACTAATCTGTTACTTTATTAAAGAGATATTTTGATTTGAATATTTGAAAAGAAATCGTGAAAAATTCATCGACCCATTTTCAAAGAGGAGATCCCTTCTGTGTCTGCTGCTGATAATTTCGTGCATGGTCCTTGTTTTCTTAGTTTACCTATGGAAATAAAATTTCATAGGAGTTGGAACAAATAGCCCAGTAAAAATAGCCATGTAGAAAGCCGGCAATTTGGGTGAACTTATGGGCGTGTCCAAATCACTACCGGCCAATCACAGCCTTGCAGAGCCAGATAGAATTTCTTCTACGAAAATTTCCGCATTTTGAGGATCTTGAGGACGCAGATAAAAGTGAATTCTGCTAAGAAATGGTTAAAACAATATGCAACAAGTCTCCAGAGATTCCAAGGATTTTCGGATGATGGTACATAAGTGAATGGCTGCTTAAAGAGCCTTAAAGGAAAATTATTTTTTCAGGGCTGTGCTGTTCGCAGATTCTGGATAATCTCCGGAGAAAATTTTGCCTCAAAAGCAACAACAATGGGTTTGAACGGGTTCGCAGCACAGAGCAAGCCACCTAATGCAGCGACGAGTCCGCGAAATGACTTCCCAGGTAGTCACCGAAGTTAAGTCGGTTTACACTTGGGTAAAGAAACTCGAGTTAGTCATCGTGTTTCTCAAATGTCTCAGGCTTCCGTGCCATTCTCAGCTTTTCCTCAGCGCCTCGATCAGCTGTTCCGTGCCAGCTGTGCTGGCCATGAACCTATGGTTAATTATGAGGAAAAGAAGTTAGGAATAAGTAAATGATTTAGTGGCTGGATGAATGGGAGAGTGAAGAGGCGCATGGTTGAAGTAAATGAGGAACGGATGGAAGGAATGAATGAGATAATGTTAAGGTTGTTAAGTAAATAGAGAACTTAGGTAATGAACGGGAAAATGGCGCAATAAGTGAGACCTGAACAAGCGTCGCATTGATCGTTTTCGCCACAGGTTGCAAAGAGTCACGTATATAGCTAATCAAGCAAAATGGGTCACTTTATGAAACGTGGTTTTCCGGATGAACGGGATCGTCAACGGATTGGAAGCGGGAGACCTAACGCTGGCATGGATTTCCGGGAAAAGTGGGGAATCAGGAGAAAACTGCCACCGAGACGTCTCAAAAAGGAGAAAATCCAAGGAATTGCCAGGAATTCACTAAACAACAGAAATAATTAGATCTTAAACAGGGACATTTTCCAGGAAAAATAATACACGAACAATCTCCCAAACCAACAAGTGAATCGGAAGTGACGATCGTAATATGCACTATTTTCAATAAACAGAGAGAAAGGGAACGCGCGCGGTGAATCCGTCGGTGAAAAAACTCGAAAAACTCGGAGAACACAGTGAAACGTGTGCGTCAATGCTAACAAAACAAAAGTTCGTCCAAACAGTCCGCACCGGACCGCACAGAAATTCGCGGGCAATTAATTGACTGGTAGGTCAAATCATCCGGGTCAATCCAGGAACGCGCGGGAGAGCAAATGTGACCGGGATGGACAGCTATTTCCAAGCCACCACTTGGCCAAATATAGTAAGGTACTTAGAGCTCTTACCCAAGGTGGAGCCATAGCGCAAGCCGTGTGCTCGCCATCGTCATTACTCTGGTCGCTGGATCGAATCCAGCCATCAACGCACAGCAGTTTTCACGCTACTGACATAATTGCTCAGCGGTTGCGTCCAGAATCTGTGCAAAATCACCTACAACCACATTAAAGGGCCGCAGCACTAAATTGTACAGTGATTACGGTAGTTTATAGTGGTACATTCCAAACGTTTGAGATTTGCATAGTCACAAATTATGGCTCAAAATCAGACTATAGTAGAGTTAATCAAAAAATAAGTTTAAAAAATTACAGAGATGAGACATCTCACCTTTCTTATCTTTCCGGCCACATCTGTCCTTATTCTGCTTTCTGGACAACCTCAGAGTTGATTCGCTGCATGGCGATATCACTACTAATGCCCCCCCTATCGTAGTAATCAGACTTTTTTGTACATGTTAGCCTGAGCCAATACCTAAGAATAGACTTGTTATGGGAATTTACTGTGATGAGACAAAAATTATGGAGTATTTAGATACCGATAGAAGGTGAAAATTTGAAGGAATATAGAAATTTGTTCTCGGTTATGAAATTCAATATTGTTGACCACTGAATGAGATGCATGGAATACTTCTAAAAGAAACTGCCTCCTCCAAAAAAAAAGATAAAGGGATTCACTCATTAACACAAACTTTCACCACTCTCCATCACTACAGATACATATCCATTAAAGTAAATTAATTCACTGTGTTTTCGACTATGCCAATGGAAATAAATTTTAGTGGGTTCCTCTAATAAAAAGCTAGCGATTTTGCAAATTGGACATCTTTCGAAGTATAGTAGCATCCTAACTCGCCCTAACATTTACGACATGGACTGTAACAGTTACTAACGTCCATCTCCCTCTATTTAAAGTCGTTTAATCCAAGTCGTACATGTCAGGAGGTGTCAGAATCCTTGCAGTATATGTCAGGACATATCAGCTGCAGTATTGAAACCAATCTTATACGAGCCATAGTTAGATCTATGCGTACCCATGCGAAACCCATGCATACTCATCCATAATCAATGGATTCAAGTGAGAAAATCGTGGGTTTTCCGCGGGTTCTGTGTCGAATTTGCATAGGATTTTGGAGACGCATGGATTCTGCACGGGAATGCATTTGTCTTGCATAGGTTTTGCATGGATTTGACCATTGCTGGTACAGAACTACTGATTTAAAAAAAAACCCTTTCTCGCATGAGCATGCATGTCTTAATCGTGGGATTTGCATCTTTCAATTTCATGCAAAACACAGTTTTTAAGCTTCCTGAGCTTGTGTGTGGTGTATAATTCACCGTGAAATCCGGCATGCGGTAAGCCTAACACTGAAAGACTAACTACTCGTTGCCTTTGAATAATTCTGCAATGTTTTTGTACATATTTCCTTTATGTTATGTTAGTAACGTAGATAATCTGGAACGAAAACGATCATCAAACTACCAGCGGAAAACAGCTGATCGGAAAAGACGTCACTGCCGATTCTTTTTTTCTACCAATCGACGCTGCAAAGCATCGAACTTTGCTCATCGTGAGTTGGCGATTGCAGATCCAGGTTCAAGGTTTTCCTTGTACCCGGCCTGGATGCACTACTGGGATTACCCAGAATAAACATCTTGACGCCCGCGTTAACAATTGGTAAGTTCGGGTTTACGCCGGGTAATCTCAATGATGCAAGCGGCCCCTACAAATATTTGATCCCCTAGAACAACCCCAGCGCACTCCAAAATCCGGGATCACACGGAAATCTCGCATTGTGGGTCAAGAATCATTACGTAAAGGATGAATTGAGTCCATGACACTTTCGACGCCGTGCATTTCCCTTTCACACCGCCATTATCCGTCTCGTTGCCTGTTTCGGAGAAACAGAATAAAAAAACAGCTGTATAGGTTAGTTCAGTACAAATAGGGGGCGGGACAATTGCAGTGAGCAACCAATCAGAACGCTCTCGAGCACGCCAAACTCCTGCGCAACCTCTGCGAGGAATTGCACAGTAAAAAAGTAAAATTTTCTCACAGAAGACAAAAAAGTCACAAAAAGGTTTTATTCCTTCACACCTAAACAGGCGTTTTTCAATGTTAGTTTTATCACATGATTCTTGATCCCGCATTTGACAAGAAAAAAAATTACAGAAGAAATTACGGCGACTAGACAAAAAAGGAGCAAGGATGTGTCAGAAAAAGAGACAAAAAAATATAAGGTTGGAGGAATTTTGCTAGAAAGTTAACGAAGTAATAGATCTAATAAAAATAGCGCGAGTGTGCTAATCATTTAAAGCATCAGTTATCATTTTGAAGAAAAAAATGAATGCAAAAAATGCTAGGAAAAAAATGCAAAAAAGGAATGGTGAAGAATGAAAGAAGAGACATCATAGGAATGACTTATACACTATAACGTTAGCTAGAATTTCCAGTGAACTCTGCGAGAACTGGTCCCCAAAACGAGCGCAATCCATCAGCCAGCACCAAGACCTACTCTTGAACGGGGACCAGTTCTCGCGAAAAACAGTGAAATCCTTAGATTATGCGAAAATCGTCGTAAACTCTCATAATGCAACCTCAGATCATCAACGGTGGGAGCGATTTCCGCTCCGTTACCGAATCACCAGAAGTATACATGCAACTCAGCAGCTACCGTAATCTACCGTAATCTTCTCAAATCGTAACCTAACCTTACTAGGGTAAATAAGCCTTACAAGGGAGCGATTCCAAGATATTTCGCCACGAATACTCTAATCACTGAGGTCACATGAT
>JARK01001359.1:273375-285384 GCA_000688135.1 Ancylostoma ceylanicum | reverse complement strand
GGGCAGAAGATAAATTTGCTTTGATAATCTTTAACACTACTGTATATTTGTTGTACCTTCACACTTCCTTTCAAATTGTATGACGTAAGAAGAGGTTTGAATTTTTTCCTAAATATATTGATGAAATGCTTATTCAATTGAAATTGAATTTCTTTCTTTAGTTTGTATTTGCTAGTCAATATTTTGATTACCTCTTCTTTGACTCTATAAAATCATTTTTAATCTCTGTCCTGGTTACTGACTTTTTTGGTCTATGTTTTGTACCTTTTTTAAGAATATTACGTAAGCAATTGTGATCTATAATATTAAGATCTCCTGTTATTATATGCTGATGATGATCATCTATGTATTTCAGATATTGGGTCTTTCTCGTTTCGCAAATAAATTCGCTATTCAATATTTCCATTATCTGTAACTCATTTAGGTTCTTTAATGTTTGATTATAATTAAATATTTGACTAAAAAGAGGATTTTCATAATTATAGATCACCCTGATAGTAGTGTATTCCTTTGAATTATTGCCTATTGTGATAGCTTTCAAATGATTACTGTTAAATATATTTTTCCAGTTAATTAGTTCAAATATGTCTGTAATGTAGTTGACTTTAACATTAATGCACTTATTCTTAACTTTTATTTTATTATCACAATTATTAGGTTGTTACATAAGTTTCCGCTGTTTTTCGAAGGCTTCTAATAAACGAATACTTACAGATCCCGCATATGTCTTTGTACCATTTTGAAGAGCATAATCTCGCGAACATTGTGGAAGATGAAACCTATTTTTGCGTCTTATCTTGAATTTATAATTAATCGCAGAACGAATCCTTCAAGAGGCAAGTTCGGTAATTACAGTTGCAGAAGTTATTATTGGACCATAATGTAGAATGAGGCCTACCAGATTTGTATGGAGTAATGTCGCAGCCATTCTTGTTTTCCCTGCTACTTTCTCTACCCTTCTCACCTTCGAGCGATGTCAAGCACAAGCGCTAAACATTGTTACCCAAAATTTTGATTATGCCGTTTTTCTCTCTTGTGTTAGAGAGAATTGGGGTGGGAGTTCCTTCACTATGTTTGGAAATATAGACTGTTTACATACACCAATTGGTAGGATTTTAGGCCAAGTTCTTAGCGCTCTGTGATGTCACAACATTTGCTTCACCACTGAGTACACCCATTTTTTGGTTATGGATCTCTCCGGAGAAGTAAAGGGCTCGCCGAAAAATCCCAAAATGCAAGTTATGTAGCACTAATCTGACTCTAGCCAAGCGCCAGTTACCAGGTCACGGGAGCGTCTACTATGCGAGAACGGATTTGCCAAAGTCAGTTACCTCCAACTTTATCTGACTCCCTTCTTTACCTCGTAGTTTACCGAATTCTAAAGCAGCGCAGTCCATCTCCAGTTGTAAAAACGGCAGAAGTCCAACTACTGTTGCTATGCATATTTCGACTGATATCTACCGTTCTTTGATTTTTAATAAAACTATTTCGCTTAAAATTTCAAAACAGCGGAAACTTATGTAACAACCTAATACTTTTAAAATAGAAATGACAAAGCAAGCAAAGCAGCATAAACTTTACTTTGTTATCTATACTTTTTAAAAATTCTTGTGATGTAGATAATCGCAGCAATAATTTTAAAGCAGCTTTGTCAAGTGTTTTTAACATGGTATAGAGTTTATGAGCCGTAAGTCTTTCTACTACTTCTCTATTAGTTATATTATTGATGAGTTCTACTAACTTATGATTATTATTTCTATTTTTATTTTTACCATTCTTATTACCTCTGTTATTTCTTTCTTTCACAATAGACAAGGAATAGAAAGGGTGGTTGCTTTTATGTCTTAAAGGATTATTAATATCGCTTATGTTGCCATAACCTTTAATATTATCATTGAGTCCAAATGGGAAGGGGGTCATTAATAATTTAGTCCAAAATAATTCTTTTTCCAATAGTACATTTTTATCTATATTATCCTCTAACGAGTCCAAAATGTCTATAGTAATTTTGGTATCACATTTATGAAAATGTGTATAAAGAGGGTTAAATTTCTTTCTGTGATTAATATAATATATATGTTCTTTGATTCTATCTCTTAGCGCTCTACTGGTTATTCCTACATATTGCATTCTACAGCTATTACAAGTTAAGCAATATACCACACCTTCAGTTCTACAGTTACTAGTATTAGTCTTATAAGTGTTCATGTTCAAGTTGGTAACAGTTGAGGTTATTGTGTTATTGAAATTTATGACAGCGCATATGCTACAACTTTCTTCACACTTGAATCCCGTACACTGATTTCCAAAGTCTTTGATATAGTACTGGCTGGCTCCTGCCTTACTTTTAGTAAGGCGGTAAATGGAATAGTAACTATAGGTCTTAGACCTTTGAAGTGAGTGGCCTGTCCCGATAAAATGAGGAGTATCCCGAAGGTTTAGTAGGGCTGCTACTAGGGGGTGACGCTCCCTTTTTGTCCCTATCGGGACAACTAGCACCGGGGTCACGGAAAACTAACCCCTCCTGCCATTTTCCGCTTGTATTACCCATCAGTACTAATCCCTATTTTTATTTGGAGGTGTGGCCCTCCCATATGCATAAAGGATGTATAAGGGATAGTATTGAATATCCCATCAAAAAAGGAAAAAAGAAAAAAAGGAAACCCTATGCCCCCTCCCCAAGCCAAGAATAAATCAGTGTAAAGGATTCTAACCGTTAGAACCAATATGGTTCCGTATCAATTAATTATATACTGTATCTTGTTCTGTTATGGAATCCCACAACGAAAAGATCTACCGTATCTTTGTCTCATCTTAGGAGAATTTTTTGGGCCTATCTTTTGTGGCTGTGAAACAAAAAACATTCGTGGATTAATAACGACTTCCGTTCCGTCTGCCATGGAGAAAGTAAGTTATTATTATAATAATAGTTTATATACAGTAGCGAGCAAAAAGATTGCAACTTTTGGTTTTTAGTCTGTAACTTCGTTCAAAGCGAAGCCTATAGGTTCAAATTTTTATGGGTGTTGTAGATACTCATGCAAGTTAGAAATAAGTTGAAACCTCCTCATTCCATCAACTTCATGTTTTTTAAGAAATTTTTTTCTCGCACAGGTCCAAATCTGTGATTTGTAACAGTTTGCAATGTCTCACAAAATGACGTCTATCGTTAAGATCTGGCCTCGGATAGCTTCCATACAGCAAAGCCGACCAGTTCACACTAGAGAATGTGCATGTGCTGACCACTGGTACACATCTGCGTAGACTATGTGAGCTTAATCCAGCAGTGGTCTTCCATGGATGTTCCTGCCACCTTGGTTCCCTTCATCAGCTCTGCTCAGAAGAGAAAGATGCCCTGACGCTTGTTTGAGTTTAGCTAAAGGTGTTCGGTTCAAATTCAACTCAGTGCTCCCTCATAATTCTGAAATAGTCCGGCTGGTTGCAATGGGGCCAAGTGTGCACATCAAGGAAAATAAGTTTTGGAATTTTTTCTATATCACGGAGGAAGGTACCTCAAAGATCCCATGAGTGGTGAAGATCCTCCATGATTACTAAAACATTGCCGTGTACATGACACTTCATGCCGCCATGAATTTGATGAGGTAGGTCTTACAAAGTAGCAATAAACTTCCCGATACACAACCGAATTGGGACACTGTAATCTGTCACTATAAAAATTGGACAATTGAGGTTGTATTGGATGGAGCAAACTAAACGAGACATTTCCACAGCAAATAACTCTGGGCGAGGCGTGAAAACTTGTGCGTGGAGCAAGAAAGTGCACGCACGCGTTCTAGTGAACAGCACTTCTCACTTCGAGTAGCTCAGTTTTGACAAATCCAACGCTGCATGACTTATCATGTACACGACAATATTCTGGTAATCCTGGAGGATCTTTACCACTTAAGGGATCTTTGACGGACCTTCCTCCGTGAGATAGAAAAAATTCCAAAACTTATCTTTCATGATGTGCACACTTGGCTTCATTGCAACCAGCCGGAATATTTCGGTATTATAAGCGAGCATTGAGTTGCATTTAAAACGAACACCTTTAACTGAACCTAAAGAAGCGTGAGCAGCATCTTTCTATTCTGAGCAGAACTGATAGAGGGAACCAAAGTGGCAGGAACTTCCATGGAGGACCACTACTGAATTAAGCTCGATAGGCTACGCAGATGTGTACCAGTGGTCATTTTCTAGTGTAAGCGGGTCGATTCTGCTATATGGAAGCGATTCGAGGCCAGCTCTTAACGATAGACGTCATTTTGTGAGACATTGCGGAGTGTGTCAAATTACAGATTTGGACCTCTGCGAGAAAAAATTTTCTTAAAAAACATGAGATCGATGGAATGAGCGGGTTTCAATTTATTTCCGACTCCCATGAGCATCTACAACACCCCTAAAAATTTGAACCTCCAGGCTTTGCTTTGAACGAAGTTACAAACTGGAAACTAAAAGTTGCAATCTTTTTGCTCGCTACTGTATATATATTGTGCTATTAATCGCATTCTAACTAATGTTACCTTTTAAAGGTGCCTGGTTTTCATACTGCTAATGTGGATCAGCAAGCAAGACATGTTATGGCTCAGGAACATATAAACAGAAGAGTTTTAAATGAGTATATTCGTATAATCTCACTGCCTAACACTGATAAGAAAAGCCCGACAGAATTAGCCAATTTCTTCATAAACGATGTCGTTTTGTAAGTCAAGTATTATATTGCAGTACCCTTCATCGCATAACCATAGAAGTCAATCTTAGGTATAAGGACGAAACTGATCCACATCCATTGACATGGGCAACAGGTACCGGATCTAATGGGTCCACTTCCTCTATTCGAGTTAGTGTAATACTGGTTGTTCCTCAAATTAAATCCTGATATTGTAGAATGTTATTTGTTATATAGGTTAAAATGACCAACAACTTCTGGACCTATTTTACTAAAAGTGGTAGAGAACGGATGTATGAATTCAACAGGAAAAATAAATGTGAGATCCGGGTAATTCGTGACAAAACCATTTCATTGTCGGACGTAGACAACTTGAGGTGAGTATATTTTTACATTATATAAACTAAAGTAATCCAGAAATCTATTAATTAGTGGAATGATTTCTTATTTCAGTTTGTATTTACGTAAGAAGATACGTGACTATATTGCCACTAACGGGCTTCCATCTACTGAGTTGGTTGTTAAGCAAGGATACATAACTATAGGAGGTACCAAGGTAATCTTCTAATCTTGTATTTATAAGTCTATAATCATGATGCTATATTACTTTGGTATTTGTTTCTTGAATTAGCCCTTATATTCAAATATTATGGAAGTAATCTAAATGTTTAGAAATATCGCTCTACCGAACTAGCTATCCGTTTGGGACTGGATTACTCCGATTGGAAAGGAACTGCTATTCTGGAATTGTTAACCAATACAGAGAAGAAGTCTTTAGAGGTATATAAGTTTAAATAAAGTAAACTTCTCCTATAGCTTATAATAAATTAAACTGACAGTCTAGGTAAAAGCTTTATTGTATGTATAGCGTGAAGAGAACAATAGTACTAACCCGTATCAAGAGAAGTATTGTCTGTAGCAACACAAGAAACAGCGAAAAAGACGCAAAAACTTATGTGTGCCCATTTCAGCTGGGACAGGTGCAAGAGTTCGATCTTCACCGGTATCATTGTTTTTGCATGAGCGCATGCTCCACGCACGAGAACCATGCTAAACCAGGGTGGAGGGTTCGATCCCCGCCGACATCATAACCTTTGCAAACCTTTATTCTGCATGGATATACCCATGCATCAACATCCGAGAGTGCTTACATCTATGGACAGGTCATATTAAAATTTCTAGGCTGAAAAAACCAGTTATGATTATGAAGACTGGCAGTTGTGGTTGTGCGCAGATATAGCTTTGTAAAATATTGTAAAATATCTAGTTTGAGGATGCGCATCGAAGCTTTAGGTGGGTTTAAAAAAAGATTAAAGAGGAGGATTTTCTCGTTCTGACCATATCAAACAATTCGTGGAACTTCACTTTTTTATGTAAAAAATCACGTCGATAAAGTGTCGATAAAAACGCGTTTTTATCGACACCTTATCGGCACTCTATCGACGAGAAAATAACGTAAAAAAAACAAGAGTTAGACTAGGTTTTGCATGAGTTAGATAGAGTTTGAAACGCTTTTCTAAATGCGATGCTGAGCTCCCTTTTTCGTTCTGGTTCACATGAATTATTCCCAGAGTTTTAGGACCACAGTGTTTCATCACCGCGGACACACACGATCTCATCAAAGCCTGAATCGCGTAAGGATTGGGAGGAAACTGCAGCTTATTATGTGATAGTAAAATAGAGGAGATTTTGCTCATTCTCCTGCATTGTTTCCCTTCGCAGAAAATGTCATGCTTGGTAAGAAATAAAGCTACAAACTCTTCGGAAATTTGGCAGCTCACAGTGTCTGCGCACTTCAGATGTTGTCCTAATGGAGGTCATAGCCAGGATTTGTGGCTGTCATGGTGTCAAATGATAGGAACTTCCATCAGTAGAGCACTTCTGAAAATAGGCTCCAATTCGCACCATATTCAGGTTGCAGCACATGGTCCAAAGTAGGAGTATAGGAATGGAGACCAGACCATTGTTACCTCAGATTGTCCACAAAGATCAGAAAGTTAAGCAATAAATGGATCACTGATGGAGGCACGAGCATGTCCATGGACAAGTCTACTGTGAATTCACCTGTTGAGGTGCTTGCTGATGCCAGAACAAGAGCCTGAGTCGACTTTCCAGCACGTCTTTGTGGAATTCTGCCATTATTTAAAAAATGTGACTACTGATAAATGCAATTGACAAGATTAAAAGATCCATGAAATTTCTAATCACAGAACTTTGTTGGAATAAATTTCTGTCTCATGTTGCATTGCAAATTCGAGCGGCCCCTCAATTGCAGTTTCAAGTTTCTATGTCGAGCTCACCGGATGCATGTCCACATCAGCTATTCAGTACAGAAATAACGCTCCATTACACGTTTGAATCCACTTTTTCGGAATTGTTCACAACTCTTCCTTCTGCAGAGCAGAATACACGGGGTGAGAAAACCTCGCGAAGCAACCGGACAGGAGTATTCAACGCGAAACACCAGCGCTGCAATGATCCAGGCAATCACACGTGTAGCCGTTTGCACACGCTCAATTGCCATCTCACCTGAAATTATTTGCGTCACAAAGGTTATATTCACTCAATGAAGTAGTACGGTTTTGTGACATGTTAAGGGAAATCTCGTAACAGAAAAGAAAACCAAAACTGGAAATAAGAGTTTGAAAATTCACCTAAAGGAATAACATTGCACGAAGTCAGGGTAGCTGAAAAGTATTGGTGCCAAGAAAAACAATATTTTCTCTTCTATGAGCCACAATTACTATGAGCTTGCCATTGGTCCTGGTACACAAATACTTGCAGAGAAATTCACTGAATTCGAATTTAGACAGTAGGAGTGTAGTTAAGTCTGGCTGGGGGCACCTAGAAACGCCGACTTTGAACATGCAATGGGTGTTCCGATCCTATGAGATCGAGCATTGTCCTGCTATGGACCAATGTTGAGAATCTTCTGTTTTTCTAGGACGAGCCCTTTTCTGAGAATCTCATATTGACAGATCTCGGCGTTGAATTCACCATTTTATTCTGTGAAGATCAGATGTGGCTTCGCCACTGCTACCACTTATCTGTATATATAAAAATGAATGTCGGTATGTATGTGTATGTGTGTGTGTGTGTGTGTGTGTGTGTGTGTGTGTGTGTGTGTGTGTGTGTGCGTGTGTTTGTGTGTGTGTGTGTGTGTGTGTGTGTATGTGTGTGTGTGCGTGTGTGTGTGTGTTCCTTATAGAAAGAGAGTTAACCAATCGAGACCAAACTTTGCACACATATACAACTCGGGCCGGCGGAGGTTTTAGGCTACCTTATGTTATCGATTGATTATCGATTTATCGATTTTATTGATTTTTCGCAATTTTTGCCCACGGGTTGGTGAGGACATGTCTACCGGGGTTATCTAATACGCTGAGTACGAATATGACAACCGTTCTGTGTCAAGTATTGATTTATCGATTTTATTGATTTTTTGCAATTTTTGCTCACGGGTCGGTGAGGACATGTCTACTGGGGTTATCGAACACGCTGAGCACGAATATGACAATCATTTTGCACCAATTTGATTAATTTTTTATACCGATTATTTTGTTTACGTGTGGGTGGCAAAAGGGCTACCGAGATTACTCAACATGATATTTCGAAATGTTCCTGGGCAGTTCGAGTGAATGTATTAGTATCAATAACTATCCACATCAGTGTGAAAAGCCGGGGGTAGAAAACTCCCGAGCGAAGCCGGGTATACCGTCTAGTCTCCAAATAATCACAATTCTCTGTGATTAGACTACGAGATTGTGACGGTTCTTGTTGCTCGCTAGGTCGGAGCTCTAGCGGATAGGTTGATAGTTGTAGTGAGAATCGCGTACAACTATAGTGGTAAAAAGTTTCTCATTGGTAGCCAATACATCTTCGTGCGGCACACGAGGAAGACCTGGAGCATTTTTCTGCATTTTTCAGCCTTAACCCATCCATTGACTTTTCCACCATAACCAGCCCACAGCTGCGCAGTATCAATCCCTGCAAGGCGTTGAGCAAGATAGACGAACGTATGAGTACAGGACGACACCTAGACAGATCTCGTCATTTTGGCTGATCCCGTTCTTGATGATCTCAGAGGTTCCCTCTGTGGTCACTAAATGAGCACAATACGTGTTTTTTTTTGCGTCAGTGGCTCCTACGTTTTTCCATGATTCGATGATCCTCTGAGCTGTTATTAGAAGAGATATCGGCTTTTGTAGAATTGCTGCTGTAGCCTCTCCAGAGCGCAATGGGCACACAATAGACTCGCATTGAGCCCACTACTGCATACCTCCATAAAATCAGATGAATTGTAGGCCTGAAGAAAGAGCAATTGACGTTGTCGCAGCAACCATAATGAAACAAAAATGGAATCAAACTCATGCCTGAGAAAACGGAAGCGCCAAATAAAACGCCAATACCTTCCAGTTGCCCGGTATATGGGAGACACATTTTATTTTATTTATTTTTTATCTATTTTTGCACTCAAAGGTGCGCCAAAAACATTAGTCCATGATAAAAAAGAACATATGCATGTGTGTTCAACTCCAGCAAAATAATGTGGAGAGACAACTTAGGTATGAGTAAGCAGGGATGTATGTCGACAAACATTTTTCCGGAAGAATGCAAAAGTGCTGAGCGTTCCCCATTCTCGAGTAACCCAACAGTGGATTGCAGAGTCGCATTAGAGAAGGAGAAGAGTGAAATTATTAGACAAATATTCAGCAATAAGGAACATAAATGAGTTAGAATGAATGAGATCATGAATGAAGATCAAACAGTGCTCCCTTGACGGCTCCTACCCCCCAAGCAAGACAAAGTAAGTGTTTGAACCATGCTGACCCCTAGACAGATCGTCAGACGCAGAAGAAGCGTAAGCGAATCATGGCTCAGTCTCAATGTTTTTTTACGTTCCAAGTGGTCAAATCAAGTTCAAACAATAGTCAAGAGACATTCCTCGTATTCAGCAGTGCTAACACATCAGTTTTAGTAAGCAGTCTTCTTAGGTGGATACTGGTTTGAACTTCCATGAAATTAGGCGGAAGTTTGTTGATGACCTGACATGCTCGGTAGAAGAATGACTGTTGTAGAGAAGTCGTTGTGCGTCCACCGTACCTAGGCATAACAATTCTAAAACTAGAACGGCGAGCATTAATAGGTCGGAAAATCCGGTACCTCGAAGGTTTCAAACAAACCTCTCCACGAATAATTTTAAAAGCGAAGAAAACGTAAAAAAAAAAAAACAGTTGCTGTAATTAGCCGACAATCAGATTATGCGAGCACGACTATCATGACGTATGTGGCGCAGTGCACTTCGACCTGTTTCAATTCCTTCTAATTCTAATTTTTTTACCTTTTTTTAGATGGTCAAGAGAGCTGATGAAATGGCGTCTACCCCTAACGCGTCCGGGCAGTCGATCGAAGGCTCGGTGGCAAAACGTTTCCCAGAAAATACTTGGAACAAGCAGTCGGCAACGCATTGCAAAAACGATGACGAAAAATGGATTGATCCATTGAGGTGCAGCATATTGTTAAATATCGATCGGCAAATAACTGTAAACGTACTTAAATCAGCATGCCGCTCGAGGGTGCTATCTCGAGATATAGAATACAAAAATGTCCACGCAATTTTCGGCTTCTTTGTAACTCTGTAGAGGGATTGTCCCAAAAGTGTAGCATGCGGATAATGAGCTTCTTCAGGGAAGCCGGCGTTCTCTTGTCGGTGTGCAGCTGTTGTAGCGTCTTCTCCACACGGTCCCGTCTACTTTTAGCAGGAATCCCCGCCCTCCATAGCGACCATGCTTCTGGTTTTTCTCTGGAATTCAGAGGCGGGGGGGGGGATCGCTCTGGAGGGGTGAGGGAGGTCGCTCAGGAGGTCGCCGCTGTCAGAGATGAGGTGGAATGTGGTCTGCAAGGGAAACAGGGTGAGGTTTTGGTTATTTTAACGTTTTATTCATTCTCTATTTAGTAGTATTTAAATGTTTCATTTTTGTATTAATACGTATATTACTGTTGATACGGCACTAATGCTACTGACACTTAAATAGTTGTGAAGTGGACATTCATGATGCAGATTTGTTTAAATTTCAGAACAATATAATATGTAGTGCTGGGTCATAGAAAGTGGCGATTCCTAGAGCGTCGGTGGACGTATCGACTGGTATGTTATTTATTGAGTTATCAGTTGCCAAGATAATTAGATTGCAATTGTAGAGTAGTTTCTGTTCAGATCTGGTAGCTATGACTTGAAGGCAGAGAACCACCTCGTTTCTCACGTCGACGATATCAGCAGTTTCCAGACCTCTTCGTCACGCTGCTTCCAGCAATCCATAGCAAAAGTCACAGAAGTGACGAAAGCTTTGTTTTTGACAGGGTCAAAGTACCCGCTTCTTAAAGCAGGGGCAGATCCGCTCCAAAAAACGGGTACTTGGTGCTGGCTGCCCGCCACGGCAGCAACGTCGAGTGAACACGTCTTGTCTTGTCCGATCGATGAGATCAACGCTGATACACGTCTTTGCACGTAAATTTGTCCCAGCAAACTGGTATAAACCCCGTCACGGAGAACGGGTTCAGAGACCATTCCGGGACATTTTAGGTACATTGCCGGAATTAGCGCATCGAGGAGGATCGGAATATCGGAATATCTACTATCTATTAATTGGCACTTCATGTGGTGTGTGTGAGTCTGTACACAAGAACCAGCCATTAAAAACGGAAAATACCTACACCATCGTGTTCAGCGCGTCGAGTTATGTACGAAAAGGTTGCAAATTCTGATTTTTACCTTAATTTGCAGGTGTTTTGGGCCACTTTTTTCATGTTCAAACATGTTAAAGACCGACTGTTGTGTTTACCACTGTTGGAATGAATGAGATTAGCCCAGACACTATATAAAGGAAGAGATGGGTAGGATCGCTTCATGTCTGAAGAGGAGGAGCCAGGAAGGCGAAGATGGATACGGATGAGGGGTGGCGCTGTAGGGCTGAGCCGGCGCCCAGAAGGGCTGATAATGCTATGCAAAGGGTACACTTTTGCGGCAACGGTGCGCCGGCGTCCAAAAGCGGGAAAATGCCTGGAGACGGGTCCAACAGTTTGATAAGGGTGCGCCGGCGTCAAAAAGCGGGAAAATGCCTGGAGACGGGTCTAACGGTGTGATAAGGGTGCGCCGGCGTCCAAAAGTGGGGGAATGGCTGGCGAGCGGTCAAACGGTGTGAAAAGGGTGCGCCGGCGTCCAAGAGTGGGGAAATGCCTGGAGACGGGTCCAACGGTGTGATAAGGGTGCGCCGGCGTCCAAAAGCGGGGAAACGCCTGGACTCGGGTCCAACGGTGTGATAAAGGTGCGCCGGCGCCCA
>JARK01001359.1:243602-262819 GCA_000688135.1 Ancylostoma ceylanicum | reverse complement strand
ATCCTTTGTTGGAATACCTCCCGCCCACTTTCTGCGTCCGCCACTGGCGGATATCGGTCTATAAGAATATTACGACCACTTCACGGTGTCGGCGTAACCTGCCCTGATCCACTCATTCGGCTGTACTACGTTACTACGAATGCTGATCCTTGTCCAAATTTGTATTCAACTACAATAAGCTAACCTGATTCAGTTATCCATCTGGAACCGTGGCTACGACAAAGACCAGGGATAATATGCGACTGCAAGAAAGATTACCCAGGATAGACGAGACGTGTTGATACCGCCCAATCTTGCCCATCACTAACACGGGTGTCAGTATGTCTTCCCTGGGTAATTTCAATGATGCTTCCATGCAATGCTGTCGATTCCCAAAACCTCGCTCATTGATTAGGACTAAATTCAAGGCGGGATGGGTAAGTATGTACCACCTTTGGTTACCTCCAAAATTACGAAGATCGTGATTGAGCGCTGCCCGAACCACTAGTTCTGCAGGGACCCCATCCATGGCAGTCTCCAAAGCCATTGATAGTCCCGGCTTGTGAAAATGGTATATACATAACAGCACCTTCTGAGAGATTTCCGGATGTTATTTCAATAACGTTTCTAATAGGTACTAGGTTAGCGATTGTGATAATGAAAAAAGGAAATCATCACCATTCTTGAGCAGCAGCAAACTACATATTTTGAAAACTTGCTAGGAGCACAAGTATTTGATCAGACCAACACAATCCGGCAGAGAGGTAGACATCCCGGGTTGGGATTCATATCTGCATACCCAGAAAAACCAAGTGAGCCGAGCAACTTTGATGTTCGCGATTTTCGCGATGTAGCAATACATCGTCTTTTGATCACTCAACTAACATCCAATCACCGACTACCTCTTCATCGTAACCACTTTGATGATGAGCTGTACAACGAGAACGCCACCGCGAAATCCACGGTTCCGACGATATTTTGCAATATGCACTTATGTATTTATCTGACTGTATTGGCAAACAAGTGTAGTCGAACGTCCTTATTATCATGAGCTGACACGTTTCTTTCTTTAGTAATGTCATCAAAGGCCTTAGGAAGGTCTTAGTGCTAGCACTCATCTTTGAGAAACTTTGAATGAGAAAGAACACCATTTTTCTAGTGAAGAACTGGATGAAAACAGTTGAGAATTTTGCAGCCATCATTGAAAATCATACGCCCTAAATGTTCAGGAAAAAATTATCTCAGAAGATTAGTTGATACGCATGTTCCAGGAATGAGTGATGATATTTGCCGTGGTGAAGCAGAACGTGGGTGGAAAAGAAAAAGAAGCAAATGAACAGCGCACTACCTTCCGCCATTGTGATAACACACGGTGGCGAACGATAAGGCATTGCTCACCCGCCCTCCTGGTCGACGACCCAAACGCATGAATTTCGCGGTTCGTTTACCGTTTGGATTGGCCGAATTTGCGAGTTGAGTCACGCCTGACCTTCACGCATAGAGATGGAGCTCTATGTACATATGCCTATGGAAGATTCCAAAGGGAAGTATAGGAAGACGAGAGGCTTCTTCTACATAAAATGTATCATCAGCTAATGGATAAAACTTCAACGATGAAATGAATGTGCTGTACGTTTCCATGCAACTTCGCTTTCTCTTGAAATCTGGGGCTCAGAACTCTGAGTTGATATCTGAGGTTCAAAATATTCCTCAAACTAGCCCGCATAATCGACAACGATAATTGGGCAGATAACCATATAACCAGTAGCAATAAATTCTCACGCGGGTGTTGTCTCTGTGAGCGACCAACCATCTCCCCACTTTGTTCTATGCATTTCCGTCCCAATGGAAAGAAATTCCTAACTTATTCAGCCGTGGGCCACACGTCAACTCCTCTGAGATCAACTACAGTTTGTTAGTTCCACGGCGTCGTATCTGCGCATCGCTCTCCATCATAGCGTCTATACATTGGTATTCGAACGAATATTTTCGAACAATACTCGAATATCCCGTAGTTCTCATTATCCGAATGCTGGAATATTCCGGAAAATGCCAAAATTCTATTATTCGAATGACATGGAGTCGGATGACGCAAAGGAAGGGGGAGGGTATCAAGAGAACTGCTGACATTCGATAGAACAGTTCCATACCAGTAGTGCCGTTTCTGTGCAAAAATTGGATACAGAACACAAATATTGGATATGTCTCCCAGTGTTTTTTTTCAATTTTATACGCATTAAGGAAATGTTGGAATTGTTCACGGAAATATCAACCAAGAGTGAAGAGTGAGCCAGTGACAGGCAAAATACCTCAGACATTGATTATGAATGCTCCATAAAATTTCCTACAATCTTCTTGAACGCTCTCACATCCGCATCCACATCATAGTCCGCATCATTTACTTGTTTGCTCGCAATTCATTTCAATACCGACATTTTTTCAGGAGTGCGAGTGAGGTTTTGAGCCGCCATAGTTTCCTGACGAATGGAAAGGTTGGAAATTGAAATGAGAAAGGCCGTTTTCCGAAGCTTCCACGGTTTTTAATCAGCTGAAAACGACAGTGAACGCCATTATCCGGAAAATTTCAATCCCTATTCGAAACGACGAGTTTCTAGGGTGCACGGCATTTTGAAACTCTTTCACCTCCTTTTCCAAATCCCGCACAAAGAAGTCCTCCGTTTCTTTTCCAAGGTTCTGATTTTCGGCTCTGGGTTCGTTTGCATAAATATGAATTCTATCAAATTCACAGGAGTTTCTCTCTTCATGTTCGCACAGGTGGTAGATTGGAAATGTGCTCCTTGTGCAGAGCCCATATCTGCCTATGATCCGCTTGACAGTACCACTCAACAATATTTGATGCAGAATTGAGAAAGAAATTTTCAGATGAATAGATCTTCTTGTTTGCTTTTACTGAGGGCGACCTTCTAATTAAGATACGTTGTAAGATGGGATCGAACACATGTCATATAACTGTTCCTTTTTTCAGCCGAAATATGGTTGTACAGGGTATCATGGACCGCCGAAATCATTGGTGGCTGTGGTGATTCCCAGGAACGTGCGTGAAAATACAGTAGCGGCCATAAAGATATGATCAAAGGCACTATTGAAGAAAGAATCTCGAACTATAACTCAACTATGGTTTGAGCTATTTATACCAAATTCAAGGATGTGGTGAAGGTCTAAGTGTTCTTTCTTCCCGCTGCTCGGCATTGACATAAACTGCTTCCAAGCAGAACTACCACGTTTCAAGAGAGAATTTACTGTTTTATTAACATTACGGTTTTTCGACTGTATCGCAACATCTCAGCTCCGGAAGAAATCATTCTAAATGTTATCGTAAGCGAGCAATTTGCTATATAAGTTGCATTCCGTGGTTCTTCGCTTCACACAAGAAGGTGGGCTTGTCAAAAAGTCGTGTAACAGTATGAAAAAGGACTTTTTTGTAATTCCAAAGAAAAAACATCGGTCCCGACGCGGAATATTTCTACGATATCAACCACCAGCAACTATTCTGGTTTTCAAATGAGAACTGCCTTGCTGTTCATATGCTTAAATTATAATTGAACCGATTTTTTGCTGATTTCGATTATTTAATTTAGTCCTCCAGCAAAGGAAGCGCAGTAATAGCATTGTGGTAGAAATAATAGACAAATATGTGCCCAATCTGTATCAACTCTTCCTTTCTCCCTGTAGTCAGTAGCTGAGATGCTACACAAAATCTACGAAATCCGAGAAAGTTAATGTTTGAGCTCAATAATCCATGTTAGTTGAAGCTGTGTCAATGGTAAGCTAGCATTGGAAAGAGCTCATGGAGTTTCAGTATATACTAAAATTTGAGTCAGATGGCTTAACCCAGAAGCGAGTTATGGCAAACGATTCCCTGCTCAATATGGCTCTGATCATATCTTTATGGCCACTACTGTAGATACCGAAATTTTTAGGGTAAATTTTTTGATATGCTCTGCATCAGAAACTTTGCCATGAATTGCTTTTCCAGACAGTATGAAGTGTTTTACAACAGGAGTTTGACAACACGCTCATGATAACGTGAAAAGTCCCAATTCGCCGTCTTGATACATATGTATGCATTACTTTTCTGGAATAATGGATCAAAAACTTAGTAGAGAAACGAAGGAAATCAAATGTCATGAAACGCGAAAAGACGAATGACACATATTTCAAAAACTTCATCCAACGGGAGCTGCTGATCAGCCTCAAACCTGAAGCGGGATTCATTAACATTCCGGGGAGGTTCTATGTAAGGTTTCAGCTAGTTAAAAGTGTTTGACTCTCAATCAAAATGTGGTAATCTCGCTATCCTTACCACAGTAGATCACACCTCTTTCAGCAAAGTGTACTCCTTAAGAGGGCTGGCAGATCATATTTTTTTCGCGAACCTTTACGCATCTCGCCACCATTTCATGAATCTGCATCTACACCAACCAGAATGTTCATGTTCCGTCGAGTAGTTTTCTACTGAAAAAAGCGAGAAAATTCGCATTGAGTTGAACGCTTATAGTCAGAACTCAAAAGTGCGTGGCAATTCTCCCTGAAATGTCAATGTCTAGCTTCTAATTGTTTTGCGTGCTTGCATGCAACAGTCGATGAAATAATTTTATGGCTTGGTACGCTGTCTCTACATATATCTTAGAAATTTCTCCAAGGCTCAAAATGAAAGCAATGAAAAACCTCTTCAAGAGCTATTTGGAAAATCATTCAAAATGAAGGCATATATGATTGCACGGAAAAGATCACATTTGGCTCAACAACTCCTGAATCTTCTGCCTGGACATGGGCTCGATCATTTCGATTTTCTTCAGTGGGGACCTGTCGATGGTGTCGAGAAATCCGCTGTCAGGTGGGATTCTTTCCTCTTCCTT
The DNA here is from genome assembly GCA_000688135.1 of Ancylostoma ceylanicum. Taxonomy (NCBI): domain Eukaryota; kingdom Metazoa; phylum Nematoda; class Chromadorea; order Rhabditida; family Ancylostomatidae; genus Ancylostoma; species Ancylostoma ceylanicum. The sequence continues at coordinate 257,960 of JARK01001359.1, read as the reverse complement.
AGTCTGGCAGCCTCGTTCGACCAGTTCGCCTCGAAAAATCCCCGTTTGTGTAGACCTCTCCGTCTTGGACTCCTTCTGCGCAGAAAAGTTGTGCTGTAGCAATGGGAGTCTCCCAGAATTCGTTTCACCTAGTGGTATGAGCCTCATCCACTCCGGTTGCGCTAGAGTGCCTCTAGACGGCGTTTTTTCGAAGGATTTCTCAACAACTTTTCGCTTTCCCACGTCCGCGGTCGGTGAAAGCAGGCTGAAATCGAGTCTCTCCATCTTAGGCAGAGGATTCTGACCAGGAGCTGTCTTCTCGTAGTTCAGCGGCTCAGGTTCCAGTTCCTCATTAGAACGGTCACTCTGGTAGTACCCATCTTCCTGAGGATCCTCGGTTTGTTGCGAGTCGCTCACAGAGGAGTTATCGATTGTCGCTGCAGGCTGACCGAGCTTGGACTGAATCTCATCCAGCTTCTTGCTTATCGCTTGAAGGTCCTTGGTAAATCCTTTGTTGGAATACTCTGACATATTGCTCTTGTTCGGCTTCTCTGCCTTCAAAAACATCGAAGAGAACTTCGGCCTGGTGATCTCAGTTCCATCTGTAAATCTGCTGGATGGCAGGCTCTCAAGGAAGCTCCGTTCCCCGTCAATGTCTTCCTGCAAGTTCCGTTGAATGCTAACATTCTTCTTGAACTGCTCCCGAAGAGCGCGGATTTTTAACTCATTCGCGGATTTCGCTCGCCCGTTGCTGTCCTTCCCGATGACTTTCCTTCCTCTTTCGGCGTACATAGAGATGACATCGACCCTCGGAGAGAAGATTCGCTCCGCCTGTTCGGTGGAAGAGCGGGGTAGCGGAGAGCGCGCTGATACACACGAGCGATCAGCGATAGCTGACGAGGGTGAACAGAAATCGGAGGGCAGGAGACGCAGGAGTAGGGGGATGAGGGAAGTGTCGAGGGCCAGCGGAGACGTCCACTCAGTCGCTACGAACGCCATCTTGTCATACGTGAGTCGAGACACCTGCAACAGGAGAATAAGGATATTTAGTATACCATCGGAGAAGGGACATTTCTTTTACAAATATTGGCATCAAATCGTAACCCTGGAAGTTTGTTCACGCGAATTTCAGTGAAACACAGAGCTACGATTTTTTCTCACCTTGTGGGCCGGCACGATGATGCCAGAAAGCCAGTCAGTCCTCTTCAGCTGCTGCTTCTGTTTCGTCGACATCGCCTCTCGCCAAAGCGGGCGGGTCAGACACGTAAGAGGAGGAAGATCGTTCTGAAATGCAAAATGTTCGAAATATGCCATAGAGTGAATCAAATAAATGCGTGGACACCTTCTCTGGGAAGTTCTCGCTGACGAACTCGAGAAACCGTTCCACGTGTTCGAAATCTTGGGTTGTTGCCATTTCGAGCCATCTGAATTTGCTACAATTCGCTACACGAGGCTAATCCCACTAGTGCGGGTCACAGATCAAAGACTATGAGAGGCTCACGACTTCAGCTGGCTTCTGCCCTCATTGGAATCTGCAGCTGCTATTAGAGCATTGTACTTCGCTGCTAGATGTGGTAAGTCGTCCTGAAACGGATGTCATTGGAATGAAGCTAGTCTACAAAAGTGCAAATCATTGTTATACATCGTTTGACGAAGGGACGAACTTCGAAAACTGCAGACTTGGAGAAGAACAACTTAAATGCTTTAAGCTAATTTTTTGTTCGCCGGTATGTTCGAGAAATTACAAAGGCTTGACGGAACCTGTTTCGTGCTATTGTCCGACAAGACCTACCAGGTTCTGCACCGCAGCCAAACTGAATCTGTCACGATATGTCGTCCGAAGCACAAGCAACAGAGCCTGTGCAAGCAGTGAACACGGCACCTGCAACTTATGGCAATGATCTTTAGTATTCCTTCACTTATTTCAGAAGACGATAGTTGAGTTCAGATGACAGCCGGATGGTGGTTTATTGACGTGGGTACACACAATGGCACCGTTAAGAATGAAACCTACTCCCTCATTCGAGTACTTTTATAGCCTCGGATATCTTATCCGCTACACTTCAAATCACATCAACATCATTTTAGCCACCATTTACCACATGCCTCCTCCCCTTAGAAAAACTGGTGTCTCCACTACACCTTTGCTCGAATCAAAACTTCTAATAACGAAGATACCACACACGAAATAAATCAAAGATTCATTCTGTGATCTCGAGGCCAGTGCGCGTGTGCCCGCTGCGGAGGGGAATAAGACTTGGTATGCTCACAGAAGTGGTTTTGATATCCCGGTTCGGCCCCCAAGTTGAGTTCAGACGACAGCCGGAAGATGGTTTATTGAAGTGGGTACACACAATGGCACCGTTAAAAGTGAAACCTGCTCCCTCATTCGAGTACTTTTATAGCCTCGGCTATCTTATCCGCTACACTTCAAATCACATCAACATCATTTTAGCCACCATTTGCCACACAATACAATACATGCTCTTCATTCTTCATCTCTCATCTAGGAATGCTTTTGGAAGTTCCCTCCGAGAACTACTGGTGATATTCCTAGGACTCGTGGGTACCAAGTAAGCTGCACTGACGTTCTAGTTCCAAGCCCCAAAACCAGTTGTGTGGATGTTCATACCTTCCACTTCTCTCCTTTTATTTATCACATTACTTTCCTATTCGTCACCATACAATTGGTTGTGATTAGAAGATACTAACTATCCTTACTCTCTCGTAATACTATTTACTGCTCGCTCTCCTGGCATTTCGCAGAATGGTCCATTTTTTCTGATTCAATTGGTCCTATGCTGACTATCCCCTACAGCGAACCCGTTGGCATGAACCTCACCATCTATACCAGAAAAATGGACGCGAAGAGTGAGGATATAATTAAGTAGTTTTGGAGTACGTGAAATCACTAAAATATGTGGATTGACAAACAGTCAGATCGCCTTGCAGGAAATACGATGCGCGCGAGCAGGTCCACATCTTTCAATTCTCATTTACATGTGGGAATGTAGTCTGATTATGCAAATGTGATCGTAATTGAGTGGTCATGATTTCATGTGTCGGAGTACCAGGTTCATGACGAGCTAGACTCTTCTGTACTTCATGATCGGTAAAAAATTGTGTTTTCAATTCTTTTTGCGCATTTCAGAAAATTTGTACCCGAACCTTTGATCAAAGCCTCAAACATTCTGCACATATATGAGTAGGGCGGTGTTAACACCGGCGACTAAAGAGCGGACAACATGTTGTTTAACCAAGATTGACGAAAGGATTGATTCACAATAGCAAAGGAGTGAAAATCCTCTAATCCTAAGCTCCTACGCTTTTACACTAACCGGTTTCGGGGCTTGAACTAGACCGGAAGTGCAGTTTCCTTGGTGCCCCCGGGTCAACGACCCTTTCATCAGTAGTTCCCAAGGAAGCTTCAAAAGTTCTTAGTAACTGCTACTAACGGAATATGGATGACATAGCAAGATCTAAATGATGAACAAATGAACGGAGCAACAACAAGTGAACGGAGCAAACAAGCAATATCTCCGGGACTTAGAACATTATCTTAAGCTAGCCCAGCGGATTTCTTTCACTCCTGTAGAAGGAAAATGAGCTTTTATTCCGTTATGAATCGCGACCACATGAGAAAAATATTCTAGCACTCCAGTGAAGCTGGCCTGCGTGCACCTCTTGAGCACCCTGTTTGCTTCTGACATTTTTGGCGCATTGAATGCATCTAATTAAATAAATATACAGTCTGAAGATGAGATCTTCGACAATAACGAAGTGTGAAGAGGTCCGAGAGAAGGGGACGATACCGACGAAATATTCGATCGGTGGGAAAGCCCTGTTCAAAATTTGACTATATTTCCAATGTTAGCAGATCCCTAACCTTCATGGTACATTGACGATTGATGAAGGTAAAGAACTTGAGTATGCTGATTCGACTTCGACATCCTTGGAAAGTTTTGGGAGCATATTCTCCTCATCAGAGACTGAACTTTCTCATCATGAGCACTGAACACATTTTAGCAGTCATATCACGCAATTATGTACAAGTAAGTAAGCGGCACAGGAATGAGTAGTGAGTAGGTGTCATCGATGGCCACAGTCGGGGTGACTGTCGCTTACAATAAACTTAACTTTGTTATTGTTGGGATGGGTTGGTCTGAGATTACACATTTATCGAAATCAGTGCAGGGCCTGAATGATTTCCTTTCTACTGTTTATGGCTGGCGTTTTCCACTTTATGTCAAGGACTTCTCGTATTTTTCCTCTCACCGAATCTAGTGCGTCCCTATGCAACACAGTTATTTCTAACATAGGACGGCCATCCACGATGTGTCCCAATGTTCAGTGTCGTGAAAAAGCATTGCGGGGGTATGAGAAAAGACTTGTTCGGGCTCTCCGCTGCTCATCATTCCTTTTAGGAATGGTCGGCTAGTTTCTATAACGTCTTTTCCGAGCAATGCATTTGATTCCGAGCAACGCATTTGACCTCATAAACTTCGTTTTGCAAGCTACAAATTTGCGGTTCCACGCAAATATTACATTCGTGCACAAATGTTTTCACACTTTCTCGACGAGGTTAGCAATACTTTTAAACTTCGGTGTAAAATGAAATAAAGTCGTGCTGCTAGCTTCAATTTCTTCACAGCACAGTTGATGCACTCGTCAGACTTTCGTTAATACATATTAGTCATCACCTTGGTAGAAGTGAGTGATGCGGTTTCCGACAAAACACTACGGTTCGATTGATTTTCCTTATATCGCATATGCTGTGTATTTCTATATGTTATATATCATGTATATATTTTTTTTATTTTATTGATTTAAACGATTGAGTTTCTACTTGCCATTAAACGCATCCCGCTGCCCCACACTGAAAGGATTCGTAAAGTAGGCGTTAATGAAGTCCGCATCTAGAGGTGTCTGTCCATCAAATATTTTTGGATAGCTAGAGCTTATAAGTTCAGACTGAAGGTCAATTCAAGACAATTTAAAGCTTGTTAGCTGCACTCATAGCTTACGAGTAGGTGGGTCATCATGCGAAGATCCTGCCAACAGCACTGCTTCCAGCGCTTGTAAAGGAACATGTTCTTCACTGGTCTTGCGGAAAACAGGCATGCTGCCCCAGAAAGAATATTCTTTCTGAAATTGAAAGAGAATTGGTTCTAGTTTATTTTGGTAAATCACAGCTGAAAAAATAACTTGTTGTATCCACAGCTTCGTTAGTATGGAACAGATCCTGTTCACATTTCGCCCACAGAATCCGTACATAACCTGCATACACATTTCGAAATAAAACTGGAATCAAGAGATATTGAGGAAAATATTGCTACGGAATTCACTGAGCCCTAAATTTGTTTTCAAATTCGTGGTTTAACACCGGTCCAAAGAGTTTCGCTTGAATAACATTCCACAAAATCGATTATTTCGTATTAGCAAGGGCCGTTCTATTAAATAAGAAATTGTCGCGTTTATTTGGTTGCAGTAAACGAAAACAGTAAGGAAGCTGTCTTGAGCACCACTTCGACGCAAATTCACTTGAATAGCTTTTCCAGTGTCAATTACTTCCTAATTTATTCGCCTGATTGAATTTAGAATCATTTCCTCTTTCACACTGATGGAGAAATTTCTAAAAAGTATCGATTCCTTGAGAATTAGTGAATTTAGAATCATTTCCTCTTTCACACTGATAAAGAAATTTCTAAAAAGTATCGATTCCTTGAGAATTAGTGTCTTTATGCGTTTTTGACGTGCTTCATCGCCACAAACACGTCAACGGCATCGTCCTGCCTAAAATCGATCGATAGCGGATTGCTCTGCTGGTTGCACACAACAATATGCCTCCTTCATGATTTTTTTTATTGAATATTCTTTTTTACATCACATCCTCTTCCCTCATTCTTCTTTTCTTTTTCTTTCCATCTTTTTTGTTGTGTTCTCACATGATCTAGTCCGTCTGCGCATTATGGCTAGCTCTAGCTTGACCCCTTTATCCAGTCACTTTCCTTCATTCCTTCACCTGGCCCCTCTACACATCGCTTCTAGTACTTTTTAGTTTACTTGCCAAAACAGGGCAACTTATATGTACTAAGTGTGCGTCAACCGCGCGCTACTCTCGCGCATCCATTTTCTTATCAACGCGACGTGCTATTGTTGTGCAACATGCGGACGAAGGGATAGAGCTGGCAGAGTTCACTGCCAAATTTATTGCCAACCTTCTCCAGGACGCATGACACAAAGAGGCGGGTTTCCATGTTGTTGAATCTACGCGAAATCCTCACACTTTTTACTGAACAATTTCAACGCAAGTACTTTCTGGCCCCATGTGCCGCCCAGGACATCGAGGGTGCATGTGATTGAGGAGCAACCGTGGCCACGGCAGCCACCGCTCCGCAACCAGCACTACTCATAGGAGTCGCTAATGGAGTGTATATTATGTTTCGGATGATTTTCTTGATAGGTCTTCTCAAGGTCAAATATCAGAATAGATTTTTTTTTGAATTTTCTCAGGAACGGGGAGATTTTGTGATAGGACGGCTTGTGGGACGACTCCCCCGTTGTACATATTGTACAACATATGTATATGTTTTATTTGTATATTTTTTTGTATATTTTTTTGTTTTTTTTTTCGTTATTTTTTGTCCACTCTTTATTGTTTTTTTTTGAACTTTTTATTGTCTTTTCTTTTGAAGTTGTTTCTAAATGAATCTTCTCATCCGTTAACTATCGGTTTTTGCAGAGATCAACGACTTTTCTTTAACTGTTCCTCTTTTTGAAGAGAGGTTCACAAACCTTATCGCATATCAAAGAAGACTTCGTAGTCTTTCCCCTAGATTTGTGCCTAACTCTGCAGCCATGTCGATAAACTGTGCCGTGATGAAATCAGGGATATCAGCACAACTCGTTTTTCGTCCACTACAAAGTTCGAAATATTGCTAACCTCATTGAGACAGTATGAAAGCATATGGGCACGAGTGCACTGCAACATGTACTGTAACACTGTAACATCACATAAGTTCATTTTGAGCGACAGACGCCCTGACTCTGACAATTGGTGACACCTACTCATTTGTGTGCCACTTACTAACATTTTACATAATAAGTTGACATAATTGTTAAAACGTATAGTCTGTTTCCTCAAACTTACACTACCATCCTCACCCCGATCGAACAAAGCGGCGCGTATGGTCTGGTAGCGCACACAGGGCCCATGATGTGACAATGTCCGCAACTACGACACCACTTGTTTCCAGCGATGGGAGAACGCCACAGAATTCCTTTTGAAGGAGATGGATGCAGCACGCCAAAATAGAAGAAATGACACCAAATTCACATCAAAACATAATGAAGTAGGCTGAGAAATCAAGCGGACGTAATTGCAGCCAATGTCACATCATGGGCCCTGTGTATGCTACCAGACTATACGTGTTCGATTGGGGCGCGGTGTGAGGCCAGCCGAGTGTTGCTGCAACGGCCGAACAGCCTCAGACCGCGCCCCAATCGAACACGCACGCGCCGCTTTGTTTGATCGGAGCGAGGATGGCAGTGTAAGTTTGAGGGAACAGACGGTATTCAATGCTCATGATGACTTAGTCCAGTGCTTCATCAGTGGACTTCAGTCCCAAAACGTTGCAAGAGTGAAGAAATCAAACTAACATCTCCAAGCTGCTCAACTTCATCAAGAACCTCTTTTGCGATGCTGCATAAGGTTCAACTTACCAACTGTGAGCAACATTTTGTGCAACAATATTCAGTTTCCATTTCAATACGGTAGTGAGCTCGCAAAAATTGGGTAGAATTCCCATAAGACCGATCACTCACCGTTGTCGCATCGCCGCTGATCAAATCGTGTACCCTATTAATTTCTATGTTCATCCTGTTGGCCTTCTGCAATGATATAAATAAAATCTGCAGGTAGCAGTGCATTGTGGAGTGGATGCGGCATTCGAGGGAGTTGCCTCCGCTGCTCTGGTAACAGTACAGCGGTGGACGAGGTAGCTAAACTCACTCTGATATAGCAACGAGACGAGTCAACATGCGGAAATGTCAGTGAATAAACTTACAACAGAAGTGTCGTGGACTCGTAAAGGTAGCTGGGCGAACAGAACTTCTAGTTGTGAAAGAATGAACAGCTGCATCTTGCGCAGGTCATCGGTTTCATAGAAAATCTCGAGTTCTAGCATGGACTGAAAGAGAGCATCAAGAAGATGTGAAAAGCTATCGTTGAATTAAAGGCAGCACCCAGGGGAGTTTTCGAACTCGAGACTTCGGCACATTCCGAGGTAATGGTTTGTGCTAATCACTGTTACGAAGTTGAAAACAATCAAAACCTTTGAAATCCTTGTTTTCTGGAACCTCTGAATTCATCGCTTTATAGCAGGTTGGCCGAGTTGCCCGACCTGTTTCTTTCGAACGAATCGAAAAAAAGTTGAAAGTCTTTTTTGCAGGCTGTTCTCCCTGCGAAATTGGTTTTGGCACTGTTTTGCATTAATCCTTAGGTTAATGGAAGAAACCAAATTTCGAAAAGGATGGGCTTGACCAACCAAGCTGCCGCAGAAACACTAATGAATTCTATAGCGATCCCAATACTATGAAAGAAATTGAAAATGTGACACTCGCAGAAAGCAATCATACTAGTGAATAACCAAACAGACTTCCTGCATAATAACAAGGAGGAAAATTCGATTTGCAACGAAATGCAAAAAAGGGAAGCGGAGGAATGAGAAAAACCTCGATAATGACAAGAAAAGTAGTGGCTGCCCACCAAATCAGGTGGCGGCAACGGTCCATTTCCGCCAAAACTCGATCGAACGATCGCATGCAGATCTTCAGATCCACGTTAAACTACTTGTATTTTAAAACTGGTCAAGTTTTCTGTGCTACTACCTTTGCCAAATTGTTGAAAAATCCGGTTAGGTTCCAAAACAATCAAAATCCCAGGGACGAAAATTTCCGTCGGTGCTGCCTCTAAGCCAAAACTAATTAAGATTCTGCTTCCACCCGCCAATTTTCGCTCATGCTTTCACGCACCTGCACGTATCTCTGACCAGCTTCTGAACTGGCGGCCGAAGCGCTTGCATCTGCTGCAATCAGATCGACCTGCTTCTGGAGCTGCTTCGTCCGTAAATCCTCCAGAAAAACTGTTGTCAGGTTCAAACTAAAAAAACTTGGCGACTGCGACACCAAAGAGCCTCAGATGTTTCAAAATGTGAAGCAAAGCAATCGAAAGTTGAAAGATCGGTAAGAATAAAAGCGAAGTGTTAAAAAAGTCGCAATACTTACTTAAAAAGTTGATCAGCGAGTATCCTCATCATTAACGATGACCTGATATCGCTGAAATGATCAGAGAAGAGAATAGCCTCTAAGACGGATCCGCAGTGAGCGAAGAGCACAGCCGGTGTCCTCGGAACATATTCTGGAGGCAATTCCCTACCGAGTTCGTCGCGGTTTAGTGGCAAACATCCGAGCGGGCATTCTAAACATAGATCTTACACATTGTCTTCCATCAATTATCCGAGGATGCTATCTAATTCACGCAGTGATGAACGCTGGAGGGGTGGAGGAATGGGGTGGGACGCGCCCTCCACCCGCAGAAATGGGCCAAATTTTTAAAGATACTCTGTAATGAAGGTAAGAATTTGGTATCAGGATGGTTATAATCGTTCTCCACTTATGCTTCAATCATAGTTTATTTTTTATTACCTAATGTCAGAATTAATGGTTCTTGTAACTAATTCTTCCATCCGGATCCTCAAAGTACCGAGGATATCACTTTTTCATGCACTCCTCTTCCGCCCACTTTCCGCATCCTTCACTGAGTTTCGACCCGCAGTGAGGTTCTTTGCTGATGAACTCTACTCCAGAAGTTACTCCTCGTTTGAACCACTGACTGCATGCTCGCTCACATCCACGTAATACAGGGTGCGGCAAAAGTCTTTGCACAAAAATTATAATTCGTTAAAAGAACAAAAAGAGGAAGCTGACAAAACTGATAATTAAGGCATGTTCGAGGTTTACCTGCAAACATAAATCCTATTTTTAATTACCACGTTTGTTCCTTTGGTAACGGCAGAGGCCTGGAGAACCGAAGATTATACATTGACGCTGGCCCGCATACAGTAGAAGTCGAATTCATCGCGGGCTTTCTTCAAAGTTCAGGAAGAATTCATAGTCCTGTGGCCCCAAGAAGGCCTCAAATTCTAGATTCCCCAAAACCTTCCAGAGAAGGGTGTGGTTCCACGATAAGTTGTTCATTATATCAACCTTTGTTGTAGAGGAGAATGATCCCTTTAGGCGGTAATCCCATCGTTCCGAAAATCTCAAATTGGTATGCAGGTGATTTGAAAAAGCAGGGAAATGAATGTTGCAAGAAATAGGTATGAGGTAGAGCTAAACTGAGCGAAAACAACGAATACATACCGTAGCGAGCAAAAAGATTGCAATTTTTGGTTTTTAGTCTGTAACTTCGTTCAAAGCAGAGCCTGGAGATTCAAATTTCTGAGGAAGTTGTAGATACTTATGGGAGTTGGAAGTAAGTTGAGCACTCCCCATTTCATCAATTTCCCATTTTCTAAGAAAAATTTTTCTCGGTCGAAATCTCTAATTTCACACAGTCAGCAATGTCTCAAGAAATGACGTCTGTCGATGATATCTGACCAGGAATCGCTTCCATATAGCAGAGTTCACCTGTTTATACTAGGAAATGTGCATGCGCTGACCACTGGTACACATGCGAAAAAACTATGTGAGCTTAATTCGGCAGTGCTTCTCGATGGATGTTCCAGCCACCTTGGCTCCCTCTATCAGCTCTGTTTAGAAGAGGAAAATGCTGCTGACGCTTTGTCAAGTTTAGCCAAAGGTGTCCGGTTTTAATGCAGTTCATTGCTCTCTCATAATTCCGAAATATTCCGGCTGGTTACAATGAAGCCGATTGTGCACATAGTGGAAAATAAGTTTTGGATTTTCTTCTATTTCGCGGAGGAAGGTACCTCAACGATCTCATGAGTGTTAGAGATCCTCCATGATTACTAGAATATTGCCGTGTACACTACATTTCATGCCGCCATGAATTCAATGAGGTAGGTCTTACAAAGTTGCAATGAACTTTACGAGATACCATCGAATCGGGACACTGTGACCTGTCACTATAAGAACTGGCTATTTCAGGTTGAATTCGATGAAGCAAACTAAATGAGACATTTCCAGAGCAAAAAGCCCTAGAAGTCGTGTGAAAATTAGTGTGTGGAGAAAGGGAGCACTCGCACATATTCTACTGAACCGCACTCCTCACTTCGAGTAGCCCTGTCTCGATTAATCCAACGCTGCATAAATTGTAATATGCACGGCAATATTCTAGTTATCATGGAGGATCTCTACCACTCACGGGATCGGTGAAGTACCTTCCTTCGCGAGATAGAAAAAAATCCAGAACTTATTTTCCACTACGTGCACAATTGGCTTCATTGCAACCAGCCGGAATATTTCACGATTATGAGGGAGCAATAAACTGCATTGAAACCGAACACCTTTAGCTAAACTTAAAAAAGCATCAGCAGCATCTTTCTCTTCTGAATAGGGCTGATATAGGGAACCAAGGTGGTAGGAACATCCATCGAGAACCAGTGCTGAATTAAGCTCACATAGTCTTCGCAGATGTGTACCAGTGGTCAGTGCATGCACATTTTCTAGTACACGGGGTGACAAGAAATTATGGAACGGAATTCCATTTGGTTTTTTCTCGTAAGATGAGCCGGTTGGATTGACTTCGACTACATATTTCTGTAGCGACTGATCTACGTTATAGATGCGATCTAGAGAAGATTTGAGGTCGACGATTATTCGCATGACAGAAAGCGGGAATGGAGTTCTGAAAATATCGAGTTTGTTGAATGTTCCTCGTTCGAAGTTCTCGAAAGCTCTGAAGCACTTTGAAGAGGTAAGGACCAATGACGATCGCCCGGAAAGGGGTCGACCCAGAACCGCAAATAACGCAGGTAGTCAGGAAAAGTTCCCAGTGCTGGTATTCATGAACGCGCGGGAGCGGGAAGGGGCGTGGTCTTTACCCGCTGTCGCTGGTTCCCGGTGGGAACCTTTCCAGTCACCCGTACGGGTAAATTTTGTATTCATGAAAGACCAGGAAGCGGGAAGACCGCAACGCGTGCACTAGTACTCTAATTAGGGCGCGCTTTGGCATATGAAAGGCGCGAAGTCAGGAATTTTGGATGTTTTGAGGAAGAATCCGAGCGGAAACTACTCCTTTCCAGATTTTTTCGACATTATGTGCAACATAAGTAATTGGATTAGTGTCATCGATTCATCATCGAGATACAGCCTAGCGTAGAATTTAGTTTAGATTTCAGTTCTTTCTTTAGATCAGACGCGGTAACGCTCTTGATGCATCATAGTGTTTCACAATGTTTCAACTAGTTGTTTTCTAACATGTTTCACCATCACGCTATTCAAACTAATGGAATTTTTCATCACAAACATAATTGAAAAGGGAAGAGAGGAAAGTATTGCATAAATCGCCTTTTTGCAAGCATTATTATGCTTACAAGATTAATAAAGCAACATTTCCTGAACAACCATAATTTTTAGCGTTTTCTTGCAACATTTCCTGAACAACCATAATTTTTAGCGTTTTCTTTTGTCAAAGTTTTGGTTAATTTGCCTTTACACAGAAGAAGCTATCGAGTTTTCTCAACGCCCAAAAATGTCAGTAAAACGCGGTCATAGGTTATCTTCAAGATCTATTGGGTGCTGCACTTCTCCTCGCCAATACCACGAAGTTGTCTTCGCTCTAAGAAGTTCTTGTTTTTTTTTTTTTTTTTTGATTTGAAGAGGATGTTTGACTGCGATACTGCGGATGACTGGGATAATGATTATCAAAATGCTACAATTTAGGCATCATACAAAGATTCAATGTACGCAGAAATGACAACCCCTGAAATCATGTGCAATTTTCAGGACATGTGAGTGGACTAGTCATTTTGAGAGCCAAAATGGATCTAGGATGTGTCAAAACTTGCGAAATTTTCAAGAATTTATTGAAAATATAGTTGACGGGAAGAGGTTCCCGCGTTCCGATGGCCGGTTAAACGGGAACATTCCCGAGGGCGGAATGGGAATATCGTTAGCAGTGAAGTAACACACATTGCTAAGAAAATCGAATATTGTCCAAATACTATTGAAAGAAATGAGCTGATAATGGGAATAGTATTCAATTAGCAATGTAATACGGAAGACAAAATCCTTTGGAATCCTAGGAAGACAATATACTGCCTAGACTCACTAATGGAAAGCAAGAATGGTCAAAAATGTGATGGATTTCCATTGACGGGTAGAGCTTCCCGAGGTCTAGAGGGTCGGGTAAGCGGGAACCTTCCCGTCCACCCACCGGGTAGGCCGGGAAGGTACCCGCCGGTTTCATGAATACAAACTTTTTGCCCGCAAAACTCGTCCACCCGGCGGGAAGGCTAAAACCTTCCCGGCGACGTTCATGAATACCGGCCCAGTTGGATTGAAAGAAAGCCGCGAGCTGAAATTATTTCTACGAGAATAATGGCAAGGGCGATTGGGATCTCGAGAGAATCTATGCGGATGATTCTCAGGGAGGCTGGACTGAAGGCGCAAAAGGAAGTGGAAGGCCACCTGATTACTGAGCAAGCGAAAGTCAAATGGTTGGAACTCCGCAAGAGGTTGCGGAAACGTTTTGTTCCTGATCGGCATCGAGCCATCCTGCTTTCGGACAAGAAATGGTTCGATATCGAAAAAGCTCACAATCATCAGAATGACCGGATGTGGTACATCCGGTCAGTACAGTACAGTACATCCGTTGAATTCCCCGGTGTCTCTTCCGTCTACTCCAGTGTTTTGGTGAGAAACGATTCGATTTGCTCTGAGTAGTGTCGTCCGTTCGAAGGGACAGTGTCACCGCGAGCCAAACCGTGCCGCGAGGAGCTCACTTTTCTCTAAAGTTTGAGTTACTACGGAAGCAAGTGGCGACATATTCCTGTTTTGATAGGTGATTTGGGTTGCTATTAAGTTGACTCACTTTCGCTATAGAGGTCATGCCTTTAAGTTGAATTCAACCACATTGGTGTTACTAAGTATGGTGTGCAAGAACTGATGGCGCACCCTGCAGTGCTCGTCTCATGTATTGGGTTGGACAATAAGTTCGTGCGGTTTTTTTCACTTCAATTTCTTACTGGAAATGAAACTTTCAAAAAAAACCTAAAAAAAACCTATCAGTGAAAAAAAATGAAACCTATCAGTAACTGTTCTGTAGCACTTGATTTACTCTTTGTAAATGTTCTAACCGATTTCCTCAATTCTCGCCACACCTCATTTTCTATCGCCTGGAGTGTGAGGCACCAT